>SKCR01055121.1:0-55577 GCA_019454045.1 Zanthoxylum bungeanum | reverse complement strand
GTTAAAGCCTGTACCACCAATACCAAAGTCTATCGTGTTGGACAAAAATGACCCATAGCGTCACTATTTGCACAGATCATTGTGTTGTTGTAGCAAATTAACTATGTGACAAGGAAATTGCACTCTCATCATTTGTGATTAGATCACCATAGATATATATGTGAAGAGAGGTCCCTATGATTAGTTCCTGGACTGAGAATGATATGAGACAGTATCAGTCCCCGAAGGTTTAATCAATAAATATCCCTAGCCGGAGTATTATCGAGACTGGACGTCGATAATACGGAATAGGCTAGTATTGCACTTGTGTGCGTTGTGAGGGCACAACGGCATAGTTCTCATATATATAAGTATCGGATACTTATGCAAGTGCGATAGGAGGTCGTGTTTCACCGATGGTACGGGAAACAGCTTCGCTCTGGATAGACCCCCTCGGAATCCCATTGGTATTATGACTATGTGTCTATGGGAGGCCGAAATCAGGGTAGGTGTGTATGGTCTTAACCTGAGACTTACATCGCTAATGCTTACGACAATCAATATACTTTGGTTGAGGTCGTCTAGGACTCTAACCGGTTCTGTGCACGCCAATACTGGGTATATTGAGAATCGTAGAGTGTTGGGTGTGATGTGAAGACGGAAGTATCACTCCAGTCATAGTAGAGATGATGTCACGCAGGATATGGTATGAGTGCTCTTAAGTGATGCGCATCCAATCGTGATATTATGACTAGGTCATGAATTTCCGATTATAGAGACTAGTTACCAGACATCCGACATGTGTTCGGACGGGGCAGACACTTATCCAGCCCCAGCCCTAGCACGTGACTATCCGATACTGGACCAACATACGCAATACTTGGTATACTACGCTTGATACAGATCTTAATATTCTTAGATGGATATGTCCGGAGAATTGGGTAGACTTGGTGCTATGCTAGGAGTCGACCTTGTCTCGTAAATCGGTAGAACGTAGTACTTGGTACGTACGTGATTCGGATACTCCGACGACCGTATTTACTACCAACTTATCCGGGGATCTCATGGGTCGCTTCCCGATAATCCACCGATGACGCATAACTCGCACTCTTAAATAATCTGGGATTATATAGAAGAGAGAGAAAATTAATCTAGGATTAATTACGGAGATATTTTATCTAGGATAAAATATCGTCTAGAGAGAGATAACGATTAATTTGGAATTAATCGATGAATTAATATATTCGATATATTAAACGAAATTAGATTTCGACGCAGAATTAAAATTAGATTTTAATTCGGCGAACGAATTAATTTGGAATTAATTCGTTAGCGACGTGAATAGTGAATTCGCTAGGCGTAATCATTTAATTACGACGCAACGGAAAGTTCGTTAATTTGGAATTAGCGAACCCGAGCCCGAGTGTGATTGCGAGCATATTCGTATTTCGAATTCGAGTGCGGCGACGCAAGTCACATCAAGTGTCAAATCATTCGTCACATCAAACGTCAAATCAAATGTCACTTTGAGTGATGTGATTGATTGATGTGATTGATTGATTGATTGATTGATTGATTGAAAGACAACTTGTGACACTTTGAGTGATGTAAGTTGTTGGAATAGTAATAGTTGTTGGAAAGTTTTTCTTTGACTTTTAGAAAGCCAAAATGTGTATATACCTTTAATATATTTTGGAAAATATATAAGGTAATTATTTTACACTTTCCAAATAACAACTACACAATTTCTTCTCTCTCATTCTTTCTCCAAAGCTCACGCCCAAACACAAAATAATGGACTGGTTTGGAACCAGTTTTGGCGTGAAGAAAAGGGAAGCAAGAGTGGATTTTCATGGTGAAAATCCAAGTGCTAGCACACTTACGAGACTTGCGAAGGTGGTAGGGAGGTTCACCCATGAGCCGGGATCCATTCGACGAAGCTCGGAGCTCCGTTTCTCAACTCAATTTTCTATTTTTGAAGACAGTGGACTGCGACAGTGGGCGCCAAAAACAGTGGGGATTTTGGGCTTCATTCGTCTTCAAATCGACTCAACCGATCGATGTGAGTATTCCGCTACCTCCGTTGATGTGTTCACACATGATTTTCATTGCTTGTTTGATCTTGGGACCTAGAATAAACCTAACAATGGTATCAGAGCCTTAGGTTCAAGCATGAAAAATGTAGGGCTTAAAATTGGGTGTTTTGTATTTGAGCATGATTTAATGAAATTGGATGATTGAGCATGCTTAGTATATGTTATATTGAAGATTGATTTGATCAATTTCAAGAAAAAGTGTTTAGAACATTTTTCCCCAAAAATTACCCCTTGGCCGAATGTGAAATTGATTTTGGTAATTTGGAATTTTTTGATTTTGATTCATTGGATGAGTTAGAATCATATAGGATAATGTTAATTTGAATCAATTGGATTGGATTTGGAATTGAACATAAAATCCCCAAATGTAATCACCTTGGCCGAATGTACTTAAGCCTTTAATGTCTTGGATTTTTGATTTTATGAACATTGGATGTGTATGAAATCATTCGGGAAGTTAATACGTTGTCGATTGTGTAATTAATCGGATTGAATTCAAATCGGACAAAATAACCTTCCTTGGCCGAGACTTAGAAGCATGTAATATGGGTTTGATTTTCATTAATGTGTTGGACATGTGATGATGATGATGAGCATGATTAATTGGACTAATTTGATGTTTTGGAAATGTTGATTTAGGTGATTAATCATATAACACTCTTTAGGTAATTAAATTGCTAAATTGGATTTATGTGATTTAATTATTTAAGGCCTTGAAATTGGATTTGGGCTATTAAAGTTGTTATTGGGCTTGATTTTATCAAGTTGGGTTTAGGCCAAATGGATTGGATCCAATTGGGCCCAAAACCACTTCCGTTAAGCCCAAATGCGACTAATGAACCTTTAAAGTTTAATTGGGCCTAATGGGCCAAGATTGATTTATGGGCTTATGGGGTAAATCCCGGATTGGACTTTGGTTATCGGTTTGACCCGAGTTGACCAAAAGTCCACGCCTTAAGAAATCAATTAAAAGCCCATTGGACTTGAATTGAATTGACGTTGGACGTTAATCGGGCTTTGAGACCGTAGCGATTAAATTGGAATTTAAGTCGTAAAGGTTCATTAAATAAAGTGTAATATTTAATTTGGAATTGAATAGTGAATTAGTATTAAATACATTTTAATTGGATTTAATGATGTAGTTTAATTTAATTCAATAATTCGTACTTTAAGTACTTATTCGCAAAACGAGTTTGACTCGAGCAAAATCAAATCGTTGTTTGAACATTGGATGATCACTTATTATCAGATTAATTAATTTGATTAGATTGATTGATAGCATGCTTTTGTGTGAATACGTGGTTGTTGATGAATGAATAATGTATATCGGATGGATATTAGTCGGGTGGAGCAATTTTAGAAATTGTTGTAATAAATTCGATTTATTAAATTGGACCTGTGTGTCCAGCCTTATCACCTCTATTCTCTTTGTATTCTCTTCTCACCTATTCCCCTCAATGTATATGAGGTTTCTTTAGAAGTGTAGTGTAACGGGTAGAAGTAGTACAAGTGCTAGCTTGAGTGAGAAGGAGAGAGTGAGAGATTTGATCTAGGATCAATGTGTAAAGTATCCATCCGCATATCATTATTATTTTATTTCATACTCGCTTTATTATGTGTTTAGAATGCATGTTTAAGGGTGTATGAAGATGAGACCTTAACAAAGATAATTAAATTGGTAGCCAATTTGCACGCGAAAAGCCCTCATCAAATATCATGCGTCTTTTCCTTCCATTGAGTGATTCTTACTCAAGATCCTAGATTGGCATGGGTTGTTGGCCAAAGTCAAGCCCTTGTCCGTCGAAGATTTGTTTGAATCACGAAGCTTTGTTCCATATTGGTGTCATGTCCAAGTTGTGGTTTGTTGGCCAAAGTCAAGACCACTTCTTGTCCATCGACATTGATTACGAAGCTTCCATGGTCAATGGGTCCGCGCTTGACTGGGATCATTAGGTTTGTTGTGCCAAAGCCAAGGCCTAGTTGATTCAGAGGAAAAAGGTTAGGATATATATTGGATATATAGGCATATATGAGATATATGTTTCGGACTTGGATGTCCACCTACTGGATCTAGGAGTTGGATGAGATCCAATTGATCTTCGAGATCTACCTAGTTAATTATCATACAATTTGTTGGCCAAAGTCAAGATTGTGTGATATTTAACGGGATCCTAGCCCACTAGGAAACACGGTTTCCCGAGTACTCGACAGAGGGTTAGAGGCTCGCCGAAAAAATAGTGGGAGGCAAGAATTGAATTTGCAATATTCGTTCAATTACTCGCCATACGCGCTCAAACAAATATCATTCGTCGTAATTTTAAATGTTAGTTGGACTAATATTTAAATTGTTGTTTTAAAAATTTATATATAGTTGGACTATATACAAACTCATTCAATATATAGTTGATTTTATAATTGGATTATAGTAATCAATATAATTGAATTAAATGATAGTTGATTTTATAATTGGATTATAGTAATCAATATTAAAATTTATAGTTGATTAAATAATTGGATTATTGTAATCATTATAATAAATAGTACCTTATTAAATGATTAAATATAGTTGGACTATTAAAATCATGAAAGAATTGAAAAGGAATATTTAAAATATATATAATCCTTGGATTAAATGTTTTTAAATGATTTAATTTTCAAATTGGAATAAATTTCAGGATGGTCCTGGAAATAAATAATAAGTTATTCTATTTGATAAAATAACCTATTATGCCTAAGCCCAGAATCAAGCAAATAAGTAGAGCGTAATCTTTGGAAGACTTATGTGATGATGACTTTAGTGCTTAATTCATTATACTTGACATAAATCTATGTTTAGATTTAAGAAGTATTAAAATTGCAATTAATAATTCTTGGAGAATTAAATGATCAATCTCAAGGAGATAAAGTCAAACTTTGCAATTAGGCTAGTAGCGCAAGGCGCACCTTACTTCAATATTCTAGAAACCCAAGGCTTGGCCAAAGGCTTCTGAAATATTGGAAAGGGCAAAGGCAAAATCATTATGATCTTCTGGGAAGATAAAGGACATATCCCAAAGTGACTGTCGTTTGGAAATGGCAGACACGAAGGAAATAAAGAAAGGGCGAGGCTCTGACTTTAAAAATATTTGTCAAAGTTATGTTCACTACTAGTATTAAAATTAGATTTTAAATACTTAGTGTGGTACATAAAATGTTTGTATTGATGTTCAGAATCTGCTATGAGCAGGATACTGACTTCAAGCTGAGATTGCTCTACGAATCGGAAACGGGACGAAAGTCGCTGTTTCGACTGTAAATACCTATGTTAAGAACTACCCTTCGGGTGTGTACTTAAATTAGGAACTGTTATAATGTAACTACTTGGACTAGTAACATTATCTCTATATCAGTGTTTGATCCGTTGCGGATAAACCTTTATATTCTAGAACACTAAAGTGTTTCATTATATAAAGATGATACTGAGATAAACACATTAGATGTGAAAAACAGTATTTATATTTTGAATATAAATTAAAATCTAAAACATATAAAATGACAAATAAATAGCTCAAATTGATTTGATCAATAGAGACTTATTTGTGGCATTGTCGTCTGGGACACAATTAAACATGACTCGTATATCCACACTTTTGAAGAGTGGGTACTTGGACTGATTTGACTAATCAAATAAAGTCTACGAATCTAGTTTATTAGGTAAAGCACCTAAAATACTATTTACTTGGTAATAGTGTGAAAGCCACCGATCTGTTAGCCCTATTCATTGTGAAGATAGTGGGCCCATATCTAGCAAGGCTAGATGTGAACATGAAATTTCGTGACCTTAACGGATGTGGCATCACGTTATGGTTATGTGTTTCTTTTGAAAAACACAAATCGGAAACTTTAGGGTTTCGACACGAAAGTAGACAAACAGATCGGCCATAGTATTATACCGTCGCGGTAAGACCGTAATGAAAATGCTTAAGCATTAAGTTTCATACATACATGAAAGAGTATGGTATTCTTTCATATGAGGACTCCTCCCGAGACACGTCAGTTAGACGGTGTGTCCGAACTAAAACCGAATTTTGTTGGACATGATAAGGTTATCACGAGTCGCTCTGAGCTAATGTTTCCTTCAATAGGATATGTATTAACAGTGCAAAACTTATTTAGAATAAGGTTCCATGAAAATCTGTTTGACAGAATTCATATTGGATATGAACGGGAAAGAAATAGGGTTTCACACTCCTGATAATTTGGGTATGCCAGGCATAATGTTTGGATGATACCAAACTAAGGACCCAAATTGGATAAGTGCCAATATAGGTTATCCTAAGGGAAACCATGAGTATAGTACTTGTAAATCTCACATGAGAACAATGTGATTGTTGCTCACCATGCGGTTTTTCTGAGAGGAATACCGATATGCAGTGGTCTCACCATGCGGTTTTCCTGAGAGGAATACCGATATGCAGTGGTCAGTGAGAGGATGGTGATACTCGATGAAATCGGAGTAATACTGTTCGAGGTACGAAATCCTAATGGAACACAAACAGTTCATCAATGATGAATTTACACCATTAATCTTCAAATACACAAGAAACTAGTAGATCGGATAGAGTCAGAAAAACAACCTAGGGTATGGGTTTCTGATCTAACCTCATAAAGATGTCAATCTTATAGAGGTATACCAACCGACTACGTTTGAGGAAGTGATACAAGGTATCGACTCCCTATTATGGCAAAGTGCCATAAGTCCAAAATGGATTCCATGTATAACAACTATGTTTGGATACTAGTTGTTGTACCACAAGGCATTGTGCCTATTGGTACATTAAACGTCTTCAGGGAAGACATACATGGAAGACAACATACCAACGTACAAAGCTGGGCTTTTGACAGAAAGGTATCGTTATCAACATTATGTTAATAACGGTTCAACCTTTTACCTGTTGCCATGGTAAATCCATTTTGAAAATGCTTGTTGATAACTGCGTATTTCATTTATGAAATGTGTCAGTTACATATCAAAATCGCTTTCCTGAAAAGGAAACCTTTTGGAGGATGTTTACAACATCCTGACGATTTTGTATAACCGACAAACAAGGTTTGCGGGTTTATTCGATCCATGTTTGGATTGAAGCAAGCATAAGGTTCTTGGAACTGACGTTTTGAAGTAATCATAATGGTTTATAATCTGACTCAAAACGAATAATCTTGTGATATATGGAGGTTAGTGGGAGCGCACTGACAATGAATGTCCTGTATAAAATAATGATAATATATGTCATTTCATGGAAATGAAATTCCTATAAAACTATTGTTGAAAGCTTGGCCTTCATAGACATTCTTTCAATAGAAATTCTCCGTAGAATTCTGGGGAGTAACAACCTTTATTCGAGGAATAAAGATCTACTGGGATAGATTTGGAGTTTCTTAACACTCTCTGGGAAATTGTACATTTGAAATGTACTTGTATTGGTGTCTCATACGCTTCGAGCATATGGAGTCACGATCAGGTCAATCCAAGTGATAGTCACTGGATTGAAGTTAAGAACATCTGTTAGTATCTCAGAGAACTAAAGATGATATCTTAAACTATGGAGAATGGGAACTTGAAGTGACTGGGATCACCGCTGCAAGTTTCCAAACAATTAAATACTACGGTACTATAAAAGTATAAACACTGGGACAGTGAGCTGGAAATATTCCGAGCAAGATAACTGTTGCCGAATAAACAACAAATGCGGATTATTACTGCTGCTGAGGCAGCAATCGAAGCCATTTGGGTCGAAAATAAATCTAATTAGATTAGATATAATTCTGTTAGCGGCTGAGCTAGGTGTCAGCACAGACTAAGGAATTAAAGGTCTCATCGACGATCCAGATATATGCTTCTATATTCATCTGATTCATTCGGATCATACATCGTGGCGATGTGTGATGATCGTATAAATCGCATCATACGATAATAATACAAATTCGCTGACGAAAACCTTTCCTCAGAAATTTGAGCGAATCGTACATAGTTCGGGTGTGGGACACTTGAGTGACTGGCTATGTGCCAAGTGGGAGATTGTTGGACAAAAATGACCCACAGCGTCACTATTTGCACAGATCATTGTGTTGTTGTAGCAAATTAACTTTGTGACAAGGAAATACACTCTCATCAATTGTGATTAGATCACCATAGATATATATGTGAAGAGAGAGGTCCCTATGATTAGTTCCTGGATGAGAATGATATGAGACAGTATCAGTCCCCGAAGGTTTAATCATTAAATATCCCTAGCCGGAGTATTATCGAGACTGGACGTCGATAATGCGGAATAGGCTAGTATTGTACTTGTGTGCGTTGTGAGGGCACAACGGCATAGTTCTCATATATATAAGTATCGGATACTTATGCAAGTGCGATAGGAGGTCGTGTTTCACCGATGGTACGGGAAAACAGCTTCGCTCTGGATAGACCCCCTCGGAATCCCATTGGTATTATGACTATGTGTCTATGGGAGGCCGAAATCAGGGTAGGTGTGTATGGTCTTAACCTGAGACTTACATCGCTAATGCTTACGACAATCAATATACTTTGGTTGAGGTCGTCTAGGACTCTAACCGGTTCTGTGTACGCCAATACTGGGTATATTGAGAATCGTAGAGAGTTTGGTGTGATGTCAAGACGGAAGTATCACTCCAGTCATAGTGGAGATGATGTCACGCAGGATATGGTATCAGTGCTCTTAAGTGATGCGCATCCAATCGTGATATTATGACTAGGTCATGAATATCCGATTATAGAGACTAGTTACCAGACATCCGACATGTGCTTCGGACGGGGCAGACACTTATCCAGCCCCGCCCTAGCGAACCGAGCCGAGTGTGATTGCGAGCGCATTCGTATTTCGAATTCGAGGCCCTGGCGAGCCAAGTCACATCAAGCGTCAAATCATTCGTCACATCAAAGTCAAATCAAATGTCACTTTGAGTGATGTGATTGATTGATGTGATTGATTGATTGATTGAAAGACAACTTGTGACACTTTGAGTGATGTAAGTTGTTGGAATAGTAATAGTTGTTGGAAAGTTTTTCTTTGACTTTTAGAAAGCCAAAATGTGTATTACTTTAATAATTTTGGAAAATATATAAGGTAATTATTTTACACTTTCCAAATAACAACTACACAATTCTTCTCTCTCATTCTTTCTCCAAAGCTCACGCCCAAACACAAAATAATGGACTGGTTTGGAACCAGTTTTGGCGTGAAGAAAAGGGAAGCAAGAGTGGATTTTCATGGTGAAAATCCAAGTGCTAGCACCACTTACGAGACTGCGAAGGTGGTAGGAGGTCACCCATGAGCCGGGATCCATTCGACGAAGCTCGGAGCTCCGTTCTCAACTCAATTTTCTGTTTTTGAAGACAGTGGACTGCGACAGTGGGCGCCAAAAACAGTGGGGATTTTGGGCTTCATTCGTCTTCAAATCGACTCAACCGATCGATTTGTGAGTATTCCGCTACCTCCGTTGATGTGTTCACACATGATTTTCATTGCTTGTTTGATCTTGGGAACCTAGAATAAACCTAACATATCGATTATCGTAAGTATTGGCGATGTAAGTCTCAGGTTTAGACTTTACACACCTACCTTGATTTCGGCCTCCCATAGACCAATAGTCATAATACCAATGGGATTCCGAAGGTTCTATCCAGAGCGAAGCTGTTTCCCGTACATGGTGTGAAACACGACCTCCTATCGCACTTGCATAAGTATCCATACCTATATAATGAGAACATGCCATTGTGCCCCCTAACAACGCCACACAAGTGCAATACTAACCTATTCCGCATTATCGATGTCCAGTCTCGATAATACTCCGGCTAGGGATATTTAATGATTAATCCTTCGAGGACTGATACTGTCTCATATCATTCTCAGTCCATGAACTAATCATAGGGACCTCTCTTCATTTATATATCTATGGTGATCTAATCACAAATGATGAGAGTGCAATTTCCTTGTCACATAGTTAATTTGCTACAACAACACAATGATCTGTGCAAATAGTGACGCTATGGGTCATTTTGTCCAACAATCTCCCACTTGGCACATAGCGAGTCACTCAAGTGTCCTACACCCGAACTATGTACGGTTCGCTCAAATTGCTGAGGAAAGATTTTCGTCAGCGGATTTGTTTGATTATCGTCTGACGCGATTTATACGATCATCACATCGCCACGATGTATGATCCGAACGAATCAGATGATATAGAAGTATATATCTGGATCGTCGATGAGACCTTTAATTCCTTAGCCTGTGCTGACGCCTAGCTCAGCTGCTAAAAGAACTATATTAATCTAATTAGATTTTTTTCGATCCAAATGGCTTCTATTGCTGCCTCAGTTGCAGCAATAATCCGCATTTGTTGTTTATTCGGCAACAGTTATCTTGCTCGGAATATTTCCAGCTCACTGTCCCAGTGTTCGAACTTTTATAGTACCGTAGTATTCAATTGTTTGGAAACTTGCAGCAGCAGTGATCCCAGTCACTTCAAGTTCTCCTTCTCCATAGTTTAAGACAACATCTTTAGTTCTCTAAGATACTAACAGATGTGTTCTCAACTTCAATCCAGTGACTATCACTTAGATTGACCTGATCGTGACTCCATATGCTCGAAGCGTATGAGACACCAATACAAGTACATTTTAAATGTACATTTCCCAGAGAGTGTTAACAACTCCAAATCTATCCCAGTAGATCTTTATTCCTTGAATAAAGGTTGTTACTCCCCAGAATTCTACGGAGAATTTCTATGAAAGCCAAGCTTTCAACAATTGCTTTATGGGAATTTCACTGTCAGTGCGCTCTCCACTAACCTCCTTATATACACAAGAGTTATTTCGTTTTGAGTCAAATCATAATCATTATGATTATTTCAAAACGACAGTTCCAAGAACCTTATGCTTGCACTAATCCATACATGGATTGAATAACCCGCAAACCTCATTTTGTTGGTTATACAAAATCGTCAGAATGTATAAAACATTCTCCAAAAGGTTTCCTTTTCAGGAAAGCGATTTTGATCTACAACTGACACATTTCATAAATGAAAATCGCAGTTATCAACAAGCATCTTCAAATGGATTTACCATGGCAACAGGTAAAAGGTTGAACCGTTATTAACATAATGTTGATAACGATACCTTTCCGTCAAAAGCCCAGCTTTGTACGTTGGTATGTTGCCTTCCATGTATGTCTTCCTTGAAGACGTTAATGTACCAATAGGCACAATGCCTTGTGGTACACAACTAGTACCCAAAATAGTTGTTATACATGGAATCCATTTCGGACTCATGGCACTTTGCCATAATAGGGAGTCGATACCTCGTATCACTTCCTCAAACGTAGTCGGATGGTACACCTCCATAAGATTGACATCTTTATGAGGTTAGATCAGAAACACATACCCTAGGTTATTTTCTGACTCTATCTGATCTACTAGTTTCTTGTGTATTTGAAGATTAATGGTATAGACTCATCATAGATGAACTATTTGTGTTCCATTAAGACTTCTTGCCTTGAACAGTATTACTTCCCGATTTTCATCGAGTATCACTATCCTCCCACTGACCACTGCATATCGGTATTCCTCTCAGGAAAACCGCATGGTGAGCAACAATCATATTGTTCTCATGTTAGATTTACAAGTACTATACTTAAGGTTTCCCTTAGGATAACCTATATTGGCACTTGTCCAATTTGGGTCTTTTAGTTTGGTATCACTCAAACGTTATGCCTGGCATACCCAAATTATTAGGAGTGAGAAACCCTGGTTTCTTCCTGTTCATATCCTATATGATATCTGTCAAACAGATTTATATGGAACCTTATTCTAAATAAGTTTTGCACTGTTAATACATATCCTATTGAAGGAAACAGTAGCTCAGAGCGACTCGTGATAAACCTTATCATTTCCAACAAAATTCGGTTTTAGTTCGACACACCGTCTAACTGACGTGTCTCGGGAGGAGTCCTCATTTGAAAGAATACCGTACTCTTTCATGTACATATGAAACTTACTACTTAAGTATTTTCCAATACGGTCTCACCGTGGCGGCATAATACTATAGCCGATCTGTTTTTCTATTTCGTGTCGAAACTCTAAAGTTTACGATCTGTGTTCTTCAAAAGAACACATAACCACAACGTGATGCTACATCCGTCAAGGTCACGAAATATTCATGTTCACATCTAGTCTAGCTAGATATGGGCCCACTAACTTCACCATGAATAGGGCTAACAGATCGGTGGCCCTTATTTATTACCAAGTAAATAGTATTTTAGGTACTTTACCTAATAAACTAGATTCGCAGACCTTATTTGAATAGTCAAATCAGTCCTAGTACCCACTCTTCAAAAGTGTGGATATACGAGTCTCGTTTAATTGTGTCCTAGACAACAATGCCACAAATAAGTCTCTATTGATCAAATCAATTTGAGCTATTTATTTGTCATTTTATATGTTTGAGATTTTATTATATTCAAAATATAAATTCTGTTATTCACATCTAATGTGTTTATCTCAGTATCATCTTTATATAATAAAACACTTAGTGTTCTATAATATAAAGGTTTATCCGCAACGGATTAAACACTGATATAGAGATAATGTCTCTAGTCAAACTAGTTACATTATAACAGTTCCTAATTTAAGTACATACCCAAAGGGTAGTTCCTAAACTTAGGTATCTACGGTCGAAACAGCGACTTTCGTCCCGTTTCCGATTCGCAAAGAAATCTCGGCTTGAAGTCAGTATCCAGCTCATAGCGGATTATGAACATCAATACATATATATTATGTACCACACTAAGTATTTAAAATCCAATTTCAATACTAGTAGTGAACATAACTTTGACAAATAGTTTTTAAAGTCAGAGCCTCGCCTTTCTTTTAATTCCTTCGTGTCTTCCATATCCAAATGGTAGTCACTTTGGGATATGTCAATTATCTTTTCAATATTTCACAAACCTTTGGCCAAGCCTTGGGTTTTGGAATATCGAAATGATGTGCACCTTGTGCAACACGCCCAATTGCAAATTTTGACTTTTCTCCACTAGAATAGTCAAATCAATTCTCTAAGAATTATTAATTGCATTTTAATACTTTTAAATCTAAAGATAGATTTATGATAAGTATATTAATTAAGCACTAATATCATCATCACATAAATCTTCCAAAGATTTTATGCTCTACTATTTGCTTAATTATGGGCTTAGTCATAATAAGTTATTTTATCAAATAAATTAACCTATTATTTATTCCCAATATGAAAATTAAATCATTTAAAACATTTAATCCAAGGATTTATATTTTAAATATTCAACTTTTCAATTCTTTCTGATTTCAATAGTCCAACTATTTAATCAATTTAATAAGGTACTATTTATTATAATGATTACAATAATCCATTATTTAATCAACTATAATTTTAATATTGATTACTATAATCTAATTAAAATCAACTATCATTTTATTCAATTATATTGATTACTATAATCCAATTATAAAATCAACTATATATGAATGAGTTTGTATATAGTCCAACTATATATATTTTAAAACAACATAAAATATTAGTCCAACTAATACTTTTGATTAATATGACGAGTAAAATAGATGAGCGCGTTTAGCGAGTATTCGAACGAATGTTGCAAATTCAATACTTGCCTCCCACTATTTTTCGTCGAGCCTCTAACCCTCTGTCGAGTACTCGGGAAACCGTGTTTCCTAGTGGGCTAGGATCCCGTTAAATATCACACAATCTTGACTTTGGCCAACAAATTGTATGATAATTAACTAGGTAGATCTCGAAGATCAATTGGATCTCATCCAACTCCTAGATCCAGTAGTGGACATCCAAGTCCCAAACATATATCTAATATATGCCTATACATCGAATGTATAACCCTAACCTTTTTCCTCTGAATCAACTAGGCCTTGGCTTTGGCACAACAAACCTAGTGATCCCAGTCAAGCGCGGACCCATTGACATGGAAGCTTCGTAATCAATGTCAATGGACAAGAAGTGGTCTTGACTTTGGCCAACAAACCACAACTTGGACACGACACTGATATGGAACAAAGCCTCGTGATTAAAACACATCTTCGACGGACAAGGGCTTGACTTTGGCCAACAACCCCTGCCAATCTCGGATCTTGAGTAAGAATCACTCAATGGAAGGAAAATAAACGCTTGATATTTAACGAGGGTTTTTCGCGTGCAAATTGGCTACCAATTAATTATCTTTGTTAAGGTCTCATCATCATACACCCTTAAACATGCATTCTAAATACATAATAAAGCGAGTATGAAAATAATAATAATGATATACGGATGGATACTTTACACATTGATCCTAGATCAAATCTCTCCTTTTCTCACTCAAGCTAGCACTTGTATACTTCTACTACCCGTTACACTACACTTCTAAAGAAACCTCATTTACATGGAGGGGAATAGGTGAGAAGAGAATACAAAGAGAATAGAGGTGATAAGGCTGGACACGCAGGTCCAATTTAATAAATCGAATTTATTACAACAATTTCTAAAATTGCCCACCCATCTAATATCCATCCGATATACATTATTCATTCAACACAACCACGTATTCACACACATAAGCATGCTATCCAATCACTAATCAAATTAATTAATCTGATAATTAAGTGATCATCCAATGTTCAAACAACGATTTGATTTTGTTCGAGTCAAACTCGTTTTTGCGAATAAGTACTCAAAGTACGAATTCTTGAATTAAATTAAACTACATCATTAAATCAAATTTAACATGTACTTAATACTAATTCACTATTCAATTTCAAATTGAACATTACACTTTCATTTAATAAACCTTTTACGATTTAAATTCCAAATTTAATCGTAACGGGTCTCAAAGACCGATTAACGTCCAACGTCAATTCAATTAAAGTCCAATGGGCTTTTAATTGATTTCTTAAGGCGTGGACTTTTGGTCAACTCGGGTCAAACCGATAACCAAAGTCCAATCCGGGATTTACCCCATAAGCCCATAAATCAATCTTGGCCCATTAGGCCCAAGAACTTTAAAGGTTCATTAGTCGCATTTGGGCTTTATGGTTAAGGTTTTGGGCCCAATTGGATCCAATCCATTTGGCCTAAACCCAACTTGATAAAATCAAGCCCAATAGGCCCAATTACAACATTAATAGCCCAAATCCAATTTAAGGTCTCAAATAATTAAATTACATAAATCCAATTTAGCAATTTAATTACCTAAAGTGCATTATATGATTAATCAACTAAATCAACATTTCCAAAACACTAAATTAGTCCAATTAATCATACTCAATTCATTATCATATGTCCAACACAAAAATGAAAAATCAAACCCATTTACATGCTTTATGCTCTCGGCCAAGGAAGGATTTTGTGTCCGATTTGGTTTCGATCCAATCGAACCCACAATCGACATTAAATCACCATCCAATTTGATTTCATACACATCCAATGTCACAAAATCAAAATTACCAAGACATTAGGGCAATAAGTCCATTCGGCCAACACAAGATTTTGGGGTTTTTTGTCCAATTCAAAGTACAATCCAATTGACCTCAAATTAACATCAAACATTCGGCCAAGGTCTTCAATTTGGGGAAAATAATTCCAAATCAATTTTCAACAAATTGGTCCAACCAAAATGCAATTCAACATCATTTAAACATGCTCAATCAAACAATTTAACTAAATCATGCTCAAAATCAATTTACCCAAATTTTAATCCTAAAAGTTTCATGCTTGAACCTAAGGCTCTTGATGCCTTTGTTGGTTTTATTCTAGGTCCCAAGATCAAACAAGACATGAAAACATTGTGTGAACACACCAACGAAGATAGCGGAATACTTACATCGATCGGTTGAGTCGATTTGGAGACGAACAAAGCCACAAAACTCACTGCCTCATGCGTGAAACTGCAGCAGTCCACTGTCCACGTTTTCAGATTTTGAGCTGCGAAAACGGAGCTCCTAGCCTCGTCGAACAGATCCCGACTCATGGGCGAACCTCCCTACCACCTTCGCAAGACTCGTAAGTGTGCTAGCACTTGAGTTTTTGCCACAAAAACCCACTCTTGCTTCCCTCAAAGTCACACCATTTATGGCTCCAAACCAGTGATCTTTTTAAGCTTGGGCGTGAGAGAAGAGAAAGAAATGGAGAGAAAGAAAAATGTGTTGAGTTGTTGTAAAAGTGTAAAGCCTTTTGATTATATTTTCCAAAATAATAATCAATTTCCATTTAATTTCATCTAATAAATTAAATGAATTTTTGGAGCCAAAAACCAAAAGTTTTTCCCTCCACTAGCTTTCACTTTTCACATCAACTTTAAGTCATATCAACTTTAATAAAGTGACATGTCTTTCAATCAATCAATCACATCAATCAATCACATCACTCAAAGTGACATTTGATTTGACGCTTGATGGACGAATGATTTGACGCTTGATAACTTGCGATGCCGCACTCGAATTCAAAATACGAATGTGCTCACAATCACACTCGGGCTCGGGTTCGCTAATTCCAAATTAACGATTTTTCCGTCGCGTCGTAATTAAATGATTACGCCTACCGAATTCACTATTCACGTCGCTAACGAATTAATTCTAAATTAATTCGTTCGCCCGAATTAAAATCTAATTTTAATTCCGCGTCGAAATCTAATTTCGTTTAATATATCGAATATATTAATTTACCGATTAATTCCAAATTAATCGTTATCTCTCTCTAGATGATATTTTATCCTAGATAAAATATCTCCGTTATTAATCCTAGATTAATTTTCTCTCTCTTCTATATAATCCCAGATTATTCAAGAGTGCGAGTTGTGCGTCATCGGTGGATTATCGGGAAGCGACCCATGAGATCCCCGGATAAGTTGGCAGTAAATACGGTCATCGGAGTATCCGAATCACGTATGTACCAAGTACTACATTTTACCGATTTACGAGACAAGGTCGACTCCTAGCAAAGCACCAAGTCTTCCCAATTCTCCGGACATATCCATTTAAGAATATTAAGATCTGTATCAAGCGTAGTATAAGATTGTATTGTGCATATCGGCCCAGTATCGGATAGTCACGTGCTAGGCCTGGGGCTGGATAAGTGTTTGCCCCGTACGAAGCACATGTCGGATGTCTGGTAACTAGTCTCTATAATCGGATATACATGACCTTGTCATAATATCCCGATGGCCGCGCAGCACTTAAGAGCACTAATACCGTATCCAGCGTGACATCATCTCCAATATGACTGGAGTGATACTTCCGTCTTGACATCACATCCAATACACTACGACTCTCTGATAAACCCAGAAGTGGTGTACGCAGAACCGGTTAAAGCCTGTACCACCAAGACCAAAGTCTATCGATTATCGTAAGTATTGGCGATGTAAGTCTCAGGTTAAGACTTTACACACCTACCTTGATTTCGGCCTCCCATAGACACATAGTCATAATACCAATGGGATTCCTGAAGGGTCTATCCAGAGCGAAGCTGTTTCCCGTACCATCGGTGAAACACGACCTCCTATCGCACTTGCATAAGTATCCAATACTTATATATATGAGAACTATGTCGTTGTGCCCTCACAACGCACACAAGTGCAATACTAGCCTATTCCGCATTATCGATGTCCAGTCTCGATAATACTCCGGCTAGGGATATTTAATGATTAATCCTTCGGGACTGATACTGTCTCATATCATTCTCAGTCCAGGAACTAATCATAAGGACCTCTCTTCATTTATATATCTATGGTGATCTAATCACAAATGATGAGAGTGCAATTTCCTTGTCACATAGTTAATTTGCTACAACAACACAATGATCTGTGCAAATAGTGACGCTATGGGTCATTTTGTCCAACAACATCAGCATCAGTTTAGGGCAAGGCCCACATCAGCATCAGTTTAGGGCGAGGCCCACATCAGCGTCAGTATCAGTCTTGCTGAGTATGGCATTCTGGGGGCGAGGCCCACATTACATCGGTATCAGCATTGCTGGGTATGGCATTCTGGGGGCGAGGCCCACATTACATCAGTATCAGTATTGCCGGGTATGGCATTCTGAGGGCGAGGCCCATATTACATCAGTATCAGTCTTGCCGGTATGGCATTCTGGGGGCAAGCCCACATTACATCAGTATCAGCATTGCCGGGTATGGCATTTTGGGGGCGAGGCCCACATTACATCAGTATCAGCATTGCCGGGTATGGCATTCTGGGGGCGAGGCCCATTTACATCAGATCAGCATTGCCGAGTATGGAATTCTGGGGGCGAGGCCCGCATCACAACAGATCAGTTCTGCCAAGAATGGCACTTCGAGAATGAAGATATAGTCCGGGAATGGACAAGAATGAACAAGCCGAGAATGGCAATCCAAGAATGGAGCAGAGTTCAAGAATGAACAAGTCGGAAATGACACTCCAAGAATGGACCACCTTACGGCAACGGTTCGGGAATGGACCACATCACAACATGGTTCGGGAATGAACCAGGGGTCGCAGCACCTCACCACCTAAATCAGCTCAACACGTGGAGAGTCAAGTGGCAGTTGGCGAGCCAGGTAAGTGAAAATGCATTGCATAACTTTGATAGGATTGTCACTGTTGCACATTACACAAGTCCCATCAAAGTGGGGGCGACTGTAGGCATTGCATTTTTACACATAAGTCCCTATGATGAGTCTCATTTTGGAGACACTACCTTTTAAGTCACGGAGGTCACGAAAAACGGACATCGGAAGGGGGAATTCAGAATAAACAAGTTCACTGTCTTCGTTGGTGCTGCGTTCGTTACTTCGTTCGAACGTCAGGCAGATTGCGGACGTTCGTGCCACGTTCGAGGAGGCGTTCGAATAGTGTCGGTAATTCTGGTTTTGCTGCTAGCCTCACATCAAGCCCAATTCGCCCAAGCCTTGGCCCACACGCCCAAGCCCACTTAAAACACATATTTAACACATGGTGAAATCAAAACAAATCTAAAAATCACATACCAAATTAAAAGATATCATACCTAATCTAAACCAATCAAATATAATCATACCAAGTTAAAATCAATCAACAATATATTATTCCCAAACTTAAAATATTGTATGCCTAATCAACATAAACTAAATATTCAACCTTCCCTATCTAGCCAAGATTTGTCCCCCCTCAATCTTTGACTTCCCTTATCCAACACCAAATCAAATCCCTTTCCTTGTCAAGCCTAACCCTTTGCCTATAAAAAGAACCATTCACCAACCTTCTCAACCCTAGCTAGCTCATACAAATAAGATACACACAACTCACGGCAATAACAAGAAGAAAAACAGAAATAATCCCCTTCATCTCCCCCACTCCACAACCAAAAACAGCAGCCCCTGCACCTCCTAAAACAGCCCATACAGCAGCCCTAAACACACACATAAAATAGCCCCCGAACCACACCATAACATCACTGAAAAACACACCCAAAACAGTAGCCAAAACATCCCAAAAACAGTAACTAAAATACAGCAGCAAAATAGTAGCAGCGGCAGCGAATCGGAGTCAAAATAGCAGCAAAAGACGGAGGACGACGACCCAAAATAGTAAGACAACGAACGAGAGCAGTGAACCAGTGAACCGGAAGAGTTGCGGAGCTTTAACCCTTGCGATCTTCGTGAAACGCGAGTCCGAGAGACGACTTAAAAGGTTAGACCTGAGGGCACTTTTTTCATTAGTTTATATTCGTTTCTTTTATTATTGAATTTTATTCGCATGAGAGTCGTTTATGGATGCATGTTATGGCTTGAATGAAATGGAAGAGTGTCATCTCTTGTGGTATATAGGATGGAAACCCAGACGTAAATTCCGTAGCCGAATCCAAATGGACGGTAGTGCGGTCTGTACTTGGGATACAACTCCACGTACCACTTGAGTAAACGGCACATTCTCTTGTTTTGTGTTGCTTTAGTTTATCTATTTCTTGTTATTTAAATTTTGTATGTCGTTTATTTGTGTATGATATAATCGAGTGCATGGGCTCAGTAAGTGCGATGAAAGGTCCCCTAATCGGAAGGGTTAAAATCCTTCACCACGATGCTTTGCCGCACCGATTGATGTGTGTTCGGTTGAATGCGAGATACGTTCAATCGGACACATTACGTTTAATATTGTTGCTTATTTATGCATGGTTCAATCGAGCGCATGGGCTTAGTAAGTGGAATGAAAGATCCCTTATGGGGAGGGGTTAAAGCCCTTTACCACGATGCTTTGCCGCGCCGGTTGATGTGTGTTCGGTTGGATGCAAGACACGTTCAATCGGACATACTTAGTTGAATATGATTGTCTTTATGTTTGTATGCATTATGTGATATGACGCGCATGGGCTTAGTATGTTGGTCTAAATGTCCTCTCTTTGAGAGATCAAGAGCCGCCAAAAGGCCACCTTTACGGCAGTACTTCGTCGCGCCCCCTTTATTTTATTGTTTATGTATTGCGTCCCATTTCATGCATCAGGTCTGTTCCCGTTCGAACGCGTTTACGAACGCAACTCGAACGCGCATGCATTTTGCCTTATCATGCATCAGGTCTCATTTCCGTTCGAACGCGTTCACGAATGCCATACGAACGTGAGCATTCTGTTTCATTTCCGTTCGAACGCGTTATCAAACGCCATAACGAACGCGAGCATTCTGTTTCATTTCCGTTCGAACGCGTTTATGAACGCTACACGAACGCGCACACACTGAACTGAGTCTGTCTTATCATATTCATGCATAATTGCCTCTTGGTTGATCTTTCTTGTGTTATATAGCCAACCGTATTATTTGTATTCCCGTATTTATCCATTCTATGTGTTCTTGGGATTGTATTCAAGCATGATTAGGCTGTTAGCATGTTATTTGGTTAATAGGTTCATGAGATAGTACTCAAGCATGATTAGGTTGTTCTTAGTTTTCCATATCATAGGATTGAAATATGTTCATGAGATTGCCATGTGATGTTGCATGTTTTGATGACTTGTTGATGTATGCATATGAATTTAGAAGCATGATATTTTTGGAAATAAATGTTATTTAAGCCTGGTTAATTATTACATAAATCCTTTTATTACAAGTGACATAAGTAAGGGACCATTCTGAACCCAACGGTTTGAGGTTTTCCCTTGCGAGGGGTGAGTGCGGCCTTAAATCTCATTTTCCCGGTTCACACCAGGTGGCGACTCCATTACTCTCCGGTTTAGTCCCTCGTGGCTACTCCGTACTCCCGACTAGGCCGCAAGTCTAGCACAGAAAAGCGTCGCCCAGGTAGCTGTGTGTTCCCACACCGGGCTTATGGGGTAACTCCTAGATTGGATTTTGGTTATTCGGTTTGACCCGAGTTGACCAAAAGTCCATGCCTTAAGAAATTAATTAAAAGCCCATTGGACTTTAATTAAATTGACGTTGGACGTTATTCGGGCTTTGAGACCCATAACGATTAAATTTGGAATTTAAATCGTAAAGGTTCGTAAATAAAGTGTGATATTTAATTTGGAATCAATAGCGAATTAGAATTAAATGCATATTAAATTGGATTTAATTATGTAGTTTAATTTAATTCGAGAATTCGTACTTTGAGTACTTATTAGCAAAACGGGTTTGACTCGAGCAAAATCAAATCGTTGTTTGAACATTGGATGATCACTAATTATCAGATTAATTAATTTGATTAGATTGATTGATAACATGCTTGTGTGAATTACATGGTTGGTGATGCATGAATAATGTATATCGATGGATATTAGATGGGTGGGACAATTTTAGAAATTGTTGTAATAAATTTGATTATTAATTGGACCTGCGTGTCTAGCCTTATTACCTCCTTTACTCTTGTATTCTCTTCTCACCTATTCCCCTCAATGTAAATTAGGTTCTTTAGAAGTGTAGTGTAACGGGTAGAGGAAATATTTGTGCTAGCGGAGAGAGAAAGGGAGAGATTCGATCTAGGATCAATGTGTAAAGTATTCATCCGCATATCATTATTATTTATTTATACGCGCTTTATTATGTGTTTAGAATGCATGTTTAAGGGTGTATGATGAGAGACCTTAACAAAGATAATAAATTGGTTTCCAATTTGCACTCGAAAAACCCTCGTAAAATATTAAACGTCTTTCCTTCCATTGAGTGATTCTCACTCAAGATCCGAGACTGGCATGGCATTGGCTTGTTGGCCAAAGTCAAGGCCTTTATCCGTCGAGAATGTGTTTGAATCACGAGAGCTTTGTTCCATATTGGTGTCTTGTCCAAGTTGTGGTTTGTTGGCCAAAGTCAAGACCACTTCTTGTCCATTGACATTGATTACGAAGCTTTCCATGGTCAAGGTCGCACTTAACTGGGATCACTAAGTTTGTTGTGCCAAAGCCAAGGCTTAGTTGATTCAGAGGAAAAATGTTAGGTAATACATTGGATGTATTGCATATATAAGATATATGTTTCGGACTTGGATGTCCCCCTACCGTATCTAGGAATTGGATTGGATCCAATCGATCTTAGAGATCTACCTAGTTAATTATCATACAATTTGTTCGCCAAAGTCAAGATTGTGTGATATTTAACGGGATCCTAGTCCACTAGGAAACACGGTTTCCCGAGTACTCGACAGAGGGTTAGAGGCTCGCCGAAAAATAGTGGGAGGCAAGAATTGAATTTGCAATACTCGTTTAATTACTTGCCATACGCGCTCAAACAAATATCATTCGTCATATAAATTAAATGTTAGTTGGACTAATATTTAAATGTTGTTTTAATAAATAGTTGGACTATATTCAAACTATTCATTTATAGTTGATTTTATAATTGGATTATAGTAATCAATATAATTGATTTTAATCTATTAAATTATAGTTGATTAAATAGTTTGACTATTGTAATCATTATAATAAATAGTACCAAAATCGTTGATTAAATAG
The DNA here is from genome assembly GCA_019454045.1 of Zanthoxylum bungeanum. Classification (NCBI taxonomy): domain Eukaryota; kingdom Viridiplantae; phylum Streptophyta; class Magnoliopsida; order Sapindales; family Rutaceae; genus Zanthoxylum; species Zanthoxylum bungeanum. The sequence continues at coordinate 32,513 of SKCR01055121.1, read as the reverse complement.
TTGGACTATTAAAATCAAGAGAAATTGAAAGATTGACATTTAAAACATAATCCTGGGGAAAATGTATTTAAATGGTTTAATTTTCAATTTAAGAATATTTTCAGGATGGTCCTGGAAAAACTAATAATTTACTTTATTTTATAAAATAACATATTAGGCCTAAGCCCGGAGTTAAGCAAATAGTCGAGCATAATCTTTGGAAGATTTATGTAATGATAACTTTAGTGCTTAATCCATTAAGCTTGTCGCAGTAGACTCCTTAATTTCATCATCAGAACTAAAGATTGGATCCTAAAGTATGATAATGAAATTGAAGGATCTTCAAAGAATCTATTTTAGAATCTTAGAAGTACTAAAATTGCAATAAATAATTCTGGAGAATTAATTACTATTCTCAATGAGATAAAGTCAAACTTTGCAATTAGGCAAGTAACGCAAGGCGCACCTTACTTCCATATTCTAGAAACCCGAGGCTTGGCCAAAGGCTTCTGGAATATGAAAGAGGGCAAGGCAAAATCATTATAATCTTCTATGAAGATAAAGGACATATCCCAAAATGTCTGCCTAAATGTGGCAAACGGGATTGCGGAAGCGTGACTACCGTTTGGACAATGCAGACATGAAGGAATTGAAGACGAGCAAGGCTCTGACTTCAAATATGTTTGTTATTAATATGTTCACTACTAGTATTAAAATTGGATTTTAAATACTTAATATGGTACATAAAATATATGTATTGTTGTTCAGAATCTGTTATGAACATGATACTGACTTCAATACTGAGAACAGACATGAGTGAATCAGATATTGAGGTATCCCGGATATATCAGTTGGAAAATGGCTTCGCCAAGATTACTGAACAGTTGCAAGCCTTGACTACCGCCATGACAAATATGGCTGTGCCCCGTGCCGGGGGAAATTCTGAGAATGTGAGGCGTGATGAGCCTTCGAATGGGTTGGGGGATGATACCCCCGCTTTTTATGATGATATGGCAGAGTATGCAGCAGGCAGAGTATCTGGGTCTCAGGCAGAGTTACAGAAGCTTCGGGATCAGGTTGAAACAGTTACCCGCAAAATGAGGGGTAAGAATGAGGATTTGTTAGATTATGAGGCAATGACGTTCGGAGAACAGCTGCCAGCTCAGTTTAAATTGCCCGACATGGCCAAGTTTAATGGGAATGGAGACCCGAGAGTCCATCTGCAGCAATATGTCTAATTCATGAGTTCAATGGGCCTATCACAGCGCCAAGTCCAAAAGATGTTTGGGATGTCACTCGAGGGGGCACCTGTGGTTTGGTATCATAGCCTTGAGAAGAAGGTTAAGGAAGATTGGAAGGAACTAGTTGATGTTTTCTGAAGCAGTATGTTACAGACTTAGAAATTGACTTGTCACTCCGTGATTTGGAAAACACTAAGCAGAAGCCGGAAGAAAGCTTCAAGGAGTATGTAGACCGCTGGAGAAGCCAGCTTCTGAAAATGCAGACTCGGCCCTCTAAGAAGGACCAAATCAAAATGATCATCAAGGGTACTAAGCCCTCCATTTATAGTAAGCTGAGGAGGATGACTTCGATGATTTCTGATTTTCGACAGTTGAGGGAAACTGTCATGGATATTGAGGAAGAGGAGGCTGAAAACAGAAAGTCCTATGGCCAGAATAGGCGGACTTTTGGGGGGTATTCTGAGACTAAGCCCGCTACTACCGAAGTCGCTGCCATCAGGAACCGGCAATTCTCCAACCTTGGTAGGCCTTTGTCGAAGGTATTTGAAAAGTTACAAGGACAAGGAATCTTGAAACCCTTAGAAGGCAAGCCACTTCCGCACCCCCCACCACCACACATAAATGTGAACCTTTATTGTCACTTCCACCAGCTACATGGCCATGACACCGACAATTGCACCCGCCTCAGGCATGAAATTCAAGATCTCATAGATTCCCATAAAATACCCAACCCATGAAAAGAAACCATCAACCACCAAGCTTCTTACATGGATGGCAGTGAAGAACCATAGGCCGAGGAAGAAGGCAGTGCTGCGGATGATGGAGATGTTCCTCCTAGTCTATTTGATCCAGTTTTTTAAATGACATTGATTTTATTACTTTTTCGAACTTTTTTCTCAATAATAATAAAGACGTTCATTTTTCTGAAACTCTCCTGCAATATGAGTATATTTGAGAAAAGTATTCAACCTTGGTACTACGGAATCCAGTGATGAACACGGGGAACCTTCGAAATAAGCAAACAGAAAAGATAAGATAGACATTCATAAATTGGGAAATAGAGCCAGTAAAAATATCAGACTTGGAAGGGAATTAGTTCGCGAGCCGATCAACGTAGACAGATTGAAGAAGTAGCTTGTCTGAGGAAGAGAAGCTAAGCAGTCACCAAGAGAATTGAAGGAAGACCTAGCCCAACGGGATAGGAAACCCAATCATGCATGCATGCATACACGTAACATATTTGCATCTTTTTTGTGTTTGTTCTGTTTTGTAATAACAGGTTTCAAAGGAGAAAAAAGAAAGCGCCGAATGCAAGCCAACCAGAAGCAGTAACAGTACAATGTCAGCAATCTTCAGGAACGAATCACATGGGCGAGGCCCAAATCATCAGTATCAGTTTGGGATGAATCCCGAGGGTCGAGGCCCACATCAGTATCAGTCTGGGGACGAAGCCTATAATCGGTTGAGTCGATTTGGAGATGAACAAAGCCACAAAACTCACTGCCTCATGCGTGAAACTGCAGCAGTCCACTGTCCACGTTTTCAGATTTTGAGCTGAGAAAACGGAGCTCCTAGCCTCGTCGAACGGATCCCGGCTCATGGGCGAACCTCCCTACCACCTTCGCAAGACTCGTAAGTGTGCTAGCACTTGAGTTTTTGCCACAAAAACCCACTCTTGCTTCCCTCAAAGTCACGCCATTTATGGCTCCAAACCAGTGAGCTTTTTAAGCTTGGGCGTGAGAGAAGAGAAAGAAATGGAGAGAAAGAAAAATGTGTTGAGTTGTTGTAAAAGTGTAAAGCCTTTGATTATATATTTTCCAAAATAATAATCAATTTCAATTTAATTTCATCTAATAAATTAAATGAATTTTTGGAGCCAAAAACCAAAAGTTTTCCCTCCACTAGCTTTCACTTTTCACATCAACTTTAAGTCATATCAACTTTAATAAAGTGACATGTCTTTCAATCAATCAATCACATCAATCAATCACATCACTCAAAGTGACATTTGATTTGACGCTTGATGTGACGAATGATTTGACGCTTGATGCGACTTGCGATGACGCACTCGAATTCGAAATACGAATGTGCTCGCAATCACACTCGGGCTCGGGTTCGCTAATTCCAAATTAACGATTTTTCCGTCGCGTCGTAATTAAATGATTACGCCTAGCGAATTCACTATTCACGTCGCTAACGAATTAATTCTAAATTAATTCGTTCGCCCGAATTAAAATCTAATTTTAATTCCGCGTCGAAATCTAATTTCGTTTAATATATCGAATATATTAATTTACCGATTAATTCCAAATTAATAGTTATCTCTCTCTAGATGATATTTTATCCTAGATAAAATATCTCCATTATTAATCCTAGATTAATTTTCTCTCTCTTCTATATAATCCCAGATTAGTCAAGAGTGCGAGTTGTGCGTCATCGGTGGATTATCGGGAAGCGACCCATGAGATCCCCGGATAAGTTGGCAGTAAATACGGTCATCGGAGTATCCGAATCACGTATGTACCAAGTACTACGTTTTACCGATTTACGAGACAAGGTCGACTCCTAGCAAAGCACCAAGTCTTCCCAATTCTCCGGACATATCCATTTAAGAATATTAAGATCTATATCAAGCATAGTATACGATTGTATTGTGCATATCGGCCCAGTATCGGATAGTCACGTGCTAGGCCTGGGCTGGATAAGTGTCTGCCCCATACGAAGCACATGTCGGATGTCTGGTAACTAGTCTCTATAATCGGATATACATGACCTTGTCATAATATCCCGATGGCCGCGCAGCACTTAAGAGCACTAATACCGTATCCAGCGTGACATCATCTCCAATATGACTGGAGTGATACTTCCGTCTTGACATCACATCCAATACACTACGACTCTCTGATAAACCCAGAAGTGGTGTACGCAGAACTGGTTAAAGCCTGTACCACCAATACCAAAGTCTATCGTGTTGGACAAAAATGACCCATAGCGTCACTATTTGCACAGATCATTGTGTTGTTGTAGCAAATTAACTATGTGACAAGGAAATTGCACTCTCATCATTTGTGATTAGATCACCATAGATATATATGTGAAGAGAGGTCCCTATGATTAGTTCCTGGACTGAGAATGATATGAGACAGTATCAGTCCCCGAAGGTTTAATCAATAAATATCCCTAGCCGGAGTATTATCGAGACTGGACGTCGATAATACGGAATAGGCTAGTATTGCACTTGTGTGCGTTGTGAGGGCACAACGGCATAGTTCTCATATATATAAGTATCGGATACTTATGCAAGTGCGATAGGAGGTCGTGTTTCACCGATGGTACGGGAAACAGCTTCGCTCTGGATAGACCCCCTCGGAATCCCATTGGTATTATGACTATGTGTCTATGGGAGGCCGAAATCAGGGTAGGTGTGTATGGTCTTAACCTGAGACTTACATCGCTAATGCTTACGACAATCAATATACTTTGGTTGAGGTCGTCTAGGACTCTAACCGGTTCTGTGCACGCCAATACTGGGTATATTGAGAATCGTAGAGTGTTGGGTGTGATGTGAAGACGGAAGTATCACTCCAGTCATAGTAGAGATGATGTCACGCAGGATATGGTATGAGTGCTCTTAAGTGATGCGCATCCAATCGTGATATTATGACTAGGTCATGAATTTCCGATTATAGAGACTAGTTACCAGACATCCGACATGTGTTCGGACGGGGCAGACACTTATCCAGCCCCAGCCCTAGCACGTGACTATCCGATACTGGACCAACATACGCAATACTTGGTATACTACGCTTGATACAGATCTTAATATTCTTAGATGGATATGTCCGGAGAATTGGGTAGACTTGGTGCTATGCTAGGAGTCGACCTTGTCTCGTAAATCGGTAGAACGTAGTACTTGGTACGTACGTGATTCGGATACTCCGACGACCGTATTTACTACCAACTTATCCGGGGATCTCATGGGTCGCTTCCCGATAATCCACCGATGACGCATAACTCGCACTCTTAAATAATCTGGGATTATATAGAAGAGAGAGAAAATTAATCTAGGATTAATTACGGAGATATTTTATCTAGGATAAAATATCGTCTAGAGAGAGATAACGATTAATTTGGAATTAATCGATGAATTAATATATTCGATATATTAAACGAAATTAGATTTCGACGCAGAATTAAAATTAGATTTTAATTCGGCGAACGAATTAATTTGGAATTAATTCGTTAGCGACGTGAATAGTGAATTCGCTAGGCGTAATCATTTAATTACGACGCAACGGAAAGTTCGTTAATTTGGAATTAGCGAACCCGAGCCCGAGTGTGATTGCGAGCATATTCGTATTTCGAATTCGAGTGCGGCGACGCAAGTCACATCAAGTGTCAAATCATTCGTCACATCAAACGTCAAATCAAATGTCACTTTGAGTGATGTGATTGATTGATGTGATTGATTGATGTGATTGATTGATTGATTGAAAGACAACTTGTGACACTTTGAGTGATGTAAGTTGTTGGAATAGTAATAGTTGTTGGAAAGTTTTTCTTTGACTTTTAGAAAGCCAAAATGTGTATATACCTTTAATATATTTTGGAAAATATATAAGGTAATTATTTTACACTTTCCAAATAACAACTACACAATTTCTTCTCTCTCATTCTTTCTCCAAAGCTCACGCCCAAACACAAAATAATGGACTGGTTTGGAACCAGTTTTGGCGTGAAGAAAAGGGAAGCAAGAGTGGATTTTCATGGTGAAAATCCAAGTGCTAGCACACTTACGAGACTTGCGAAGGTGGTAGGGAGGTTCACCCATGAGCCGGGATCCATTCGACGAAGCTCGGAGCTCCGTTTCTCAACTCAATTTTCTATTTTTGAAGACAGTGGACTGCGACAGTGGGCGCCAAAAACAGTGGGGATTTTGGGCTTCATTCGTCTTCAAATCGACTCAACCGATCGATGTGAGTATTCCGCTACCTCCGTTGATGTGTTCACACATGATTTTCATTGCTTGTTTGATCTTGGGACCTAGAATAAACCTAACAATGGTATCAGAGCCTTAGGTTCAAGCATGAAAAATGTAGGGCTTAAAATTGGGTGTTTTGTATTTGAGCATGATTTAATGAAATTGGATGATTGAGCATGCTTAGTATATGTTATATTGAAGATTGATTTGATCAATTTCAAGAAAAAGTGTTTAGAACATTTTTCCCCAAAAATTACCCCTTGGCCGAATGTGAAATTGATTTTGGTAATTTGGAATTTTTTGATTTTGATTCATTGGATGAGTTAGAATCATATAGGATAATGTTAATTTGAATCAATTGGATTGGATTTGGAATTGAACATAAAATCCCCAAATGTAATCACCTTGGCCGAATGTACTTAAGCCTTTAATGTCTTGGATTTTTGATTTTATGAACATTGGATGTGTATGAAATCATTCGGGAAGTTAATACGTTGTCGATTGTGTAATTAATCGGATTGAATTCAAATCGGACAAAATAACCTTCCTTGGCCGAGACTTAGAAGCATGTAATATGGGTTTGATTTTCATTAATGTGTTGGACATGTGATGATGATGATGAGCATGATTAATTGGACTAATTTGATGTTTTGGAAATGTTGATTTAGGTGATTAATCATATAACACACTTTAGGTAATTAAATTGCTAAATTGGATTTATGTGATTTAATTATTTAAGGCCTTGAAATTGGATTTGGGCTATTAAAGTTGTTATTGGGCTTGATTTTATCAAGTTGGGTTTAGGCCAAATGGATTGGATCCAATTGGGCCCAAAACCACTTCCGTTAAGCCCAAATGCGACTAATGAACCTTTAAAGTTTAATTGGGCCTAATGGGCCAAGATTGATTTATGGGCTTATGGGGTAAATCCCGGATTGGACTTTGGTTATCGGTTTGACCCGAGTTGACCAAAAGTCCACGCCTTAAGAAATCAATTAAAAGCCCATTGGACTTGAATTGAATTGACGTTGGACGTTAATCGGGCTTTGAGACCCGTAGCGATTAAATTTGGAATTTAAGTCGTAAATGGTTCATTAAATAAAAGTGTAATATTTAATTTGGAATTGAATAGTGAATTAGTATTAAATACATGTTAAATTGGATTTAATGATGTAGTTTAATTTAATTCAATAATTCGTACTTTAAGTACTTATTCGCAAAAACGAGTTTGACTCGAGCAAAATCAAATCGTTGTTTGAACATTGGATGATCACTTAATTATCAGATTAATTAATTTGATTAGATTGATTGATAGCATGCTTTTGTGTGAATACGTGGTTGATGAATGAATAATGTATATCGGATGGATATTAGTCGGGTGGAGCAATTTTAGAAATTGTTGTAATAAATTCGATTTATTAAATTGGACCTGTGTGTCCAGCCTTATCACCTCTATTCTCTTTGTATTCTCTTCTCACCTATTCCCCTCAATGTATATGAGGTTTCTTTAGAAGTGTAGTGTAACGGGTAGAAGTAGTACAAGTGCTAGCTTGAGTGAGAAAGGGAGAGATTTGATCTAGGATCAATGTGTAAAGTATCCATCCGCATATCATTATTATTTTATTTCATACTCGCTTTATTATGTGTTTAGAATGCATGTTTAAGGGTGTATGAAGATGAGACCTTAACAAAGATAATTAAATTGGTAGCCAATTTGCACGCGAAAAGCCCTCATCAAATATCATGCGTCTTTTCCTTCCATTGAGTGATTCTTACTCAAGATCCTAGATTGGCATGGGTTGTTGGCCAAAGTCAAGCCCTTGTCCGTCGAAGATTTGTTTGAATCACGAAGCTTTGTTCCATATTGGTGTCATGTCCAAGTTGTGGTTTGTTGGCCAAAGTCAAGACCACTTCTTGTCCATCGACATTGATTACGAAGCTTCCATGGTCAATGGGTCCGCGCTTGACTGGGATCATTAGGTTTGTTGTGCCAAAGCCAAGGCCTAGTTGATTCAGAGGAAAAAGGTTAGGATATATATTGGATATATAGGCATATATGAGATATATGTTTCGGACTTGGATGTCCACCTACTGGATCTAGGAGTTGGATGAGATCCAATTGATCTTCGAGATCTACCTAGTTAATTATCATACAATTTGTTGGCCAAAGTCAAGATTGTGTGATATTTAACGGGATCCTAGCCCACTAGGAAACACGGTTTCCCGAGTACTCGACAGAGGGTTAGAGGCTCGCCGAAAAATAGTGGGAGGCAAGAATTGAATTTGCAATATTCGTTCAATTACTCGCCATACGCGCTCAAACAAATATCATTCGTCGTAATTTTAAATGTTAGTTGGACTAATATTTAAATTGTTGTTTTAAAAATTTATATATAGTTGGACTATATACAAACTCATTCAATATATAGTTGATTTTATAATTGGATTATAGTAATCAATATAATTGAATTAAAATGATAGTTGATTTTATAATTGGATTATAGTAATCAATATTAAAATTATAGTTGATTAAATAATTGGATTATTGTAATCATTATAATAAATAGTACCTTATTAAATTGATTAAATAGTTGGACTATTAAAATCATGAAAGAATTGAAAAGTTGAATATTTAAAATATATATAATCCTTGGATTAAATGTTTTTAAATGATTTAATTTTCAAATTGGGAATAAATTTCAGGATGGTCCTAGAAATAAATAATAAGTTATTCTATTTGATAAAATAACCTATTATGCCTAAGCCCAGAATCAAGCAAATAAGTAGAGCGTAATCTTTGGAAGACTTATGTGATGATGACTTTAGTGCTTAATTCATTATACTTGACATAAATCTATGTTTAGATTTAAGAAGTATTAAAATTGCAATTAATAATTCTTGGAGAATTAAATGATCAATCTCAAGGAGATAAAGTCAAACTTTGCAATTAGGCTAGTAGCGCAAGGCGCACCTTACTTCAATATTTTAGAAACCCAAGGCTTGGCCAAAGGCTTCTGAAATATTGGAAAGGGCAAAGGCAAAATCATTATGATCTTCTGGGAAGATAAAGGACATATCCCAAAGTGACTGTCGTTTGGAAATGGCAGACACGAAGGAAATAAAGAAAGGGCGAGGCTCTGACTTTAAAAATATTTGTCAAAGTTATGTTCACTACTAGTATTAAAATTAGATTTTAAATACTTAGTGTGGTACATAAAATGTTTGTATTGATGTTCAAAATCTGCTATGAGCAGGATACTGACTTCAAGCTGAGATTGCTCTACGAATCGGAAACGGGACGAAAGTCGCTGTTTCGACTGTAAATACCTATGTTTAAGAACTACCCTTCGGGTGTGTACTTAAATTAGGAACTGTTATAATGTAACTACTTGGACTAGTAACATTATCTCTATATCAGTGTTTGATCCGTTGCGGATAAACCTTTATATTCTAGAACACTAAAGTGTTTCATTATATAAAGATGATACTGAGATAAACACATTAGATGTGAAAAACAGTATTTATATTTTGAATATAATTAAAATCTAAAACATATAAAATGACAAATAAATAGCTCAAATTGATTTGATCAATAGAGACTTATTTGTGGCATTGTCGTCTGGGACACAATTAAACATGACTCGTATATCAACACTTTTGAAGAGTTGGTACTTGGACTGATTTGACTAATCAAATAAAGTCTACGAATCTAGTTTATTAGGTAAAGCACCTAAAATACTATTTACTTGGTAATAGTGTGAAAGCCACCGATCTGTTAGCCCTATTCATTGTGAAGATAGTGGGCCCATATCTAGCAAGGCTAGATGTGAACATGAATATTTCGTGACCTTAACGGATGTGGCATCACGTTATGGTTATGTGTTTTTGTTGAAAAACACAAATCGGAAACTTTTAGGGTTTCGACACGAAGTAGACAAACAGATCGGCCATAGTATTATACCGTCGCGGTAAGACCGTAATGAAAATGCTTAAGCATTAAGTTTCATACATACATGAAAGAGTATGGTATTCTTTCATATGAGGACTCCTCCCGAGACACGTCAGTTAGACGGTGTGTCCGAACTAAAACCGAATTTTGTTGGACATGATAAGGTTTATCACGAGTCGCTCTGAGCTACTGTTTCCTTCAATAGGATATGTATTAACAGTGCAAAACTTATTTAGAATAAGGTTCCATGAAAATCTGTTTGACAGAATTCATATTGGATATGAACGGGAAAGAAACAGGGTTTCACACTCCTGATAATTTAGGTATGCCAGGCATAATGTTTGGATGATACCAAACTAAGGACCCAAATTGGATAAGTGCCAATATAGGTTATCCTAAGGGAAACCATGAGTATAGTACTTGTAAATCTCACATGAGAACAATGTGATTGTTGCTCACCATGCGGTTTTTCCTGAGAGGAATACCGATATGCAGTGGTCTCACCATGCGGTTTTTCCTGAGAGGAATACCGATATGCAGTGGTCAGTGGGAGGATGGTGATACTCGATGAAAATCGGAGTAATACTGTTCGAGGCACGAAATCCTTAATGGAACACAAACAGTTCATCAATGATGAATTTACACCATTAATCTTCAAATACACAAGAAACTAGTAGATCGGATAGAGTCAGAAAAACAACCTAGGGTATGGGTTTCTGATCTAACCTCATAAAGATGTCAATCTTATAGAGGTATACCAACCGACTACGTTTGAGGAAGTGATACAAGGTATCGACTCCCTATTATGGCAAAGTGCCATAAGTCCAAAATGGATTCCATGTATAACAACTATGTTTGGATACTAGTTGTTGTACCACAAGGCATTGTGCCTATTGGTACATTAAACGTCTTCAGGGAAGACATACATGGAAGGCAACATACCAACGTACAAAGCTGGGCTTTTGACAGAAAGTTATCGTTATCAACATTATGTTAATAACGGTTCAACCTTTTACCTGTTGCCATGGTAAATCCATTTTGAAAATGCTTGTTGATAACTGCGTATTTCATTTATGAAATGTGTCAGTTACATATCAAAATCGCTTTCCTGAAAAGGAAACCTTTTGGAGGATGTTTACAACATCCTGACGATTTTGTATAACCGACAAACAAGGTTTGCGGGTTATTCGATCCATGTTTGGATTGAAGCAAGCATAAGGTTCTTGGAACTGACGTTTTGAAGTAATCATAATGGTTTATAATCTGACTCAAAACGAAATAATTCTTGTGTATATATGGAGGTTAGTGGGAGCGCACTGACAATGAATGTCCTGTATAAAATAATGATAATATATGTCATTTCATGGAAATGAAATTCCTATAAAACTATTGTTGAAAGCTTGGCCTTCATAGACATTCTTTCAATAGAAATTCTCCGTAGAATTCTGGGGAGTAACAACCTTTATTCGAGGAATAAAGATCTACTGGGATAGATTTGGAGTTTCTTAACACTCTCTGGGAAATTGTACATTTGAAATGTACTTGTATTGGTGTCTCATACGCTTCGAGCATATGGAGTCACGATCAGGTCAATCCAAGTGATAGTCACTGGATTGAAGTTAAGAACATCTGTTAGTATCTCAGAGAACTAAAGATGATATCTTAAACTATGGAGAATGAGAACTTGAAGTGACTGGGATCACCGCTGCAAGTTTCCAAACAATTAAATACTACGGTACTATAAAAATATAAACACTGGGACAGTGAGCTGGAAATATTCCGAGCAAGATAACTGTTGCCGAATAAACAACAAATGCGGATTATTGCTGCTGCTGAGGCAGCAATCGAAGCCATTTGGGTCGAAAATAAATCTAATTAGATTAGATATAATTCTGTTAGCGGCTGAGCTAGGTGTCAGCACAGACTAAGGAATTAAAGGTCTCATCGACGATCCAGATATATGCTTCTATATTCATCTGATTCATTCGGATCATACATCGTGGCGATGTGATGATCGTATAAATCGCATCATACGATAATAATACAAATTCGCTGACGAAAACCTTTCCTCAGAAATTTGAGCGAATCGTACATAGTTCGGGTGTGGGACACTTGAGTGACTGGCTATGTGCCAAGTGGGAGATTGTTGGACAAAAATGACCCATAGCGTCACTAGTGGGAGGCAAGAATTGAATTTGCAATACTCGTTTAATTACTTGCCATACGCGCTCAAACAAATATCATTCGTCATATAAATTAAATGTTAGTTGGACTAATATTTAAATGTTGTTTTAATAAATAGTTGGACTATATTCAAACTATTCATTTATAGTTGATTCTATAATTGGATTATAGTAATCAATATAATTGATTTTAATCTATTAAATTATAGTTGATTAAATAGTTTGACTATTGTAATCATTATAATAAATAGTACCAAAATCGTTGATTAAATAGTTGGACTATTAAAATCAAGAGAAATTGAAAGATTGACATTTAAAACATAATCCTGGGGAAAATGTATTTAAATGGTTTAATTTTCAATTTAAGAATATTTTCAGGATGGTCCTGGAAAAACTAATAATTTACTTTATTTTATAAAATAACATATTAGGCCTAAGCCCGGAGTTAAGCAAATAGTCGAGCATAATCTTTGGAAGATTTATGTAATGATAACTTTAGTGCTTAATCCATTAAGCTTGTCGCAGTAGACTCCTTAATTTCATCATCAGAACTAAAGATTGGATCCTTAAAGTATGATAATGAAATTGAAGGATCTTCAAAGAATCTATTCTTAGAATCTTAGAAGTACTAAAATTGCAATAAATAATTCTTGGAGAATTAATTACTATTCTCAAGGAGATAAAGTCAAACTTTGCAATTAGGCAAGTAACGCAAGGGGCACCTTACTTCCATATTCTAGAAACCCGAGGCTTGGCCAAAGGCTTCTAGAATATGAAAGAGGGCAAAGGCAAAATCATTATAATCTTCTAGGAAGATAAAGGACATATCCCAAAATGTCTGCCTAAATGTGGCAAACGGGATTGCGGAAGCGTGACTACCGTTTGGACAATGCAGACATGAAGGAATTGAAGACGAGCAAAGCTCTGACTTCAAATATGTTTGTTATTAATATGTTCACTACTAGTATTAAAATTGGATTTTAAATACTTAATATGGTACATAAAATATATGTATTGTTGTTCAGAATCTGTTATGAACATGATACTGACTTCAATAAAGATTTATCTGTGAATTGGAAACGGGACGAAAGTCGCTGTTTTAACCGTAGATACCTAATTTTAGGAACTACCCTCGGGTGCGTACTTAAATTAGGAACTGTTATAATGTAACTAGTTTGACTAGAAACATTATCTCTATATCAGTGCTTAACCCGCTGCGGGTGAACCTTTATATTCTAGAACACTAAAGTGTTTTATTTTATAAAGATGATATTGAGATATACACATTAGATGTGAATAACAGCATTTATATTTTGAATATAAATAAATCTCAAACATATAACATGACAAATAATAGCTCAAAATGATATGATCAGTTGAAACTTAATTGTGGCATTGATGTCTGGGACACAATCAAACAAGACTCGTATATCCACACTTTCGAAGGGTGGGTACTAGGACTAATTTGATCCCAATCAAATAAAGTCTACGAATCTAGTTTATTGGGCAAAGAGCCTAAAACACTATTTACTTGGTAAAAGTGTAAGTGCCACCAATCTGTTAGCCCAAGTTCATAGTGAAGCAAGTGGGCCCATGTCTAGCTAGGCTAGAGGTGGATATGAATATTTCGTGACCTTTACGGATGTGGCATCGCGTTATGGTTATGTGTTTCTTTTAGAACACAAATCGGAAACTTTTATAGTTTCGACACGAAATAGACAAACAGATCGGCTAAAGTATTAAACCGCCGCGGTAAGACCGTAATGGAAAATACTTAAGCAATAAGTTTCTTATATACATGAAAGAGTATAGTATTCTTTCAATAAGGACTCCTATCGGAACACGTCAGTTTGACGGTGTGTCCGAATGGATAAACCAAATTTTGTTGGACATCATAAGGTTAATCATGAGTCGATCTGAGCTACCATTTCCTTCAACGGATAAGCATAAACAATGCAGAACTTATTTAGAATAAGGTTCCATAAAAATCTGTTTGACAGATATCATATTAGATATGAATGGGAAAGAAACCGGGTTTCTCATTCCTGATGATTTGGGAATGCTAGGCATATGTTTGGATGATACCAAAATAAAACCCAAATTGGATAAGTGCCAATTGTAGGTTATCCTAGGGATACATAAGTATAGTACTTATACAACTCACAAGAGAACAATTAGATTGTTGCTCACCATGTGGTTTTCCTAAGAGGAATACCGATATGCAGTGGTAAGTGGGAGGATAGTAAAACTCGATGAAAAACAGAGTAATACTGTGTAAGGCACCAAGTCCTTAATGGAACATAAATAGTTCATCAAGGATGAAACTATACTATAATCTTCGAATACACAAAAACCGTGTATGTCGGAGAGAGTCAGAAAACAACCTGGGGTATGGGTTTCTGATCTCACCTCATAAAGATGTCTATCTTATTGAGGTATACCAACTGACTACGTATGAGGAAGTGATATAAAGTATCGACTCCCTATTATGACAAAGTGTCATAAGTCCGAAATGGATTCCATGTATATCAACCAAGTTTGGATACTAGTTGATGTACCGCAAGGCATTGTGCCTATTGGTACTATAAGTCTTCAAGGAAGACATACATGGAAGGCAACATACCAACGTACTAAGCTAGGCTTGTAGCGGAAAGGTATCGTTATCAACATTGTGTTGATTACCATTCAACCTTTTACCTGTTGCCACGGTAAATCCATTTGGATAATGCTTGCTAACGCTGCATGTTTCATTTATGAAATATTACAGCTTTACGGGAAAATCGCTTTCCTGAAAAGGAAACTAGTAGGAGGATGTTTACAACATCCTGTCGGTTTTGTCGTACCATAAAAAGCAAACAAGGTTTGCAGGTTATTCGATTCATGTTTGGATTGAAGCAAACATTAGGTTCTTGGAATTATCGTTTTGATGTAATCATAATAGTTTATGATTTAATTCAAAACGAAAATGATTCTTGTGTATATAAGAGGGTTAGTGGGAGCGCACTGATAGTGGTTGTCTTATAAATAATGATAATACGTCATTTCTTGGAAATGATATTCCCAAAATAATTATCAGTGAAAGCTTGGCTTTCATGATACTCTCCGAGAAATCGTACATTGAAAAATGTACGTAACCTGGTGTCTCATACGCTTTGAGCATATGGATTCACAAACAGGCCAATCCAAGTGATAGTCACTGGATTGATGTTAAGAACATCTGTTAGTAACTTAGAGATCTAAGGATGTTGCCTTAAACAATGGAGATGGAGAACTTGAAGTGACTGGGATCACTGTAGCAAGTTTCCTAACCGATAAAGATGACTAAAAGTCACAAACGGTACTATACAGTTTGAATAACGGTTCAGTGAGCTGGAAATCTTCCAAGCAAGATACTGTTACCGAATAAACAACCAATGCGGGTTATTGCTGCAGCTGAGGCGGCAATAGAAGCCTTCTGGGTCGATAACAAATCTAATTAGATTAGATATAATTCTGATAGCAGTTGAGCTAGGCGTCAGCACAGGCTAAAGAATTAATGGTCTCATCAACGATCCAGATAGATACTTCGATATTCATCTGATTCGTTTGGATCATACATCGTGGCGATGTGATGATTGAATAAATAGCATCAGATGATAATCATGCAAATCCGCTGACGAAAGCCTTTCTCAGTAATTTGAGCCAACCGTACATAGTTCGGGTGTAAGACACTCGAGTGACTGGCTAAAGGCCAAGTGGGAGATTGTTGGACAATTATGACCCATAGCATCACTATTTGTACAGATCACGGTGTTGTTGTACAAATTAACTATGTGACAAAGGAGATTGCACTCTTATCATTTGTGATTAGATCACCTAGATATATAAATGATAGAGAGGTCCCTGTGATTTGTTCCTGGATTGGGAATGATATGAGACAGTATCAATCCACGAAGGATAAATCATTAAACATCCCTAGTCAGAGCATTATCGAGATTGGACACCGATGAATGCGTAAAAGACTAGTATTACACTTGTGCGCGTTGTGAGGGCACAACGGCATAGTTCTCGTATATTGGGTATAGGATACTCATGCAAGTGTAATATGAGGTTGTGTTTCACCGATGGTACGGGAAACAGCTTCGCTCTGGATAGACCCCCTCGGAATTCCATTGGTAGTATGACTATGTGTCTATGGAAATCCGAAATCAGGGTAGGTGTATTTGGTCTTAACCTGAGACTTGCACCGCTAATACTTGCGACAATCAATATACTTTGGTTGCGGTCATCCAGGGCTTTAACAGGTTCTGTGTATGCCAATGTTGGGTATATTGAGAATCATAATGTGTTAGGTATGATGTCAAGATGGAAGTGTCACTCTAGTCATATGGAGTTGATGATCGCGCAGGGATACAGAACTGGTTCTCTAAAAAAATTGCAACCATCAGGATAATATGACTTGGTCATGATTATCCGATATTAAAGAGACTAGTTGCTCATAATCCGATATATGCTTCGTACGGGGCAGACACTGTACCAGCCCCAGGCCTTGCATGTGATCATCTGATACTGGACAGAAATACGCAATACTACGTATACTACGCCTGATATAGATCATTTATTCCTGTAAGGATATTTCCGGAGAATTGGGTAGGCATGGTGCTTTGCTAGAAGCCAACCTTGTCTTGTAAATCGGTAAAACGTAGTACGAGGTACTTACGTGTTCGGATAGTCCGACGACTGAATTTACTGCCAACATATCCGGGGATCTCATGGGTCACTTCCCAAAGATTCACCGATGACGTATGACTCGCACTTTTAATTAATCTGGGATTAATTAGATGAGAGAGAAAATTAATCTGGGATTAATTACGGAGATATTTTATCAAAGATTCACCGATGACGTATGACTCGCACTCGAAATTTTATTTGATAAATATTTCTAGTAGTGACATTTCCTAATGTCAATTACAAACTACTTTGTAACTGCGCACTACATTATATATTATCGGGTCTTTATCTAATATATACATATCACCAAATCCAATTAGTTTCAATCTAATCGTAATTAGATCGAATATGTATATAAAAGCAAGAAGTACAACCATAAATAAGTAATATTATGGAAAAAAAAAATTGTTCGTATTTATGAATCGGACATAAATACGATCCGGATTGGCACTCCGAGCACCGACCCTAACAGTATGTTCATCTTCTGTTTTCTAACAGTTAAAAAAATCTTATTTAAAAAGTCTCATGGGTTAGGCTATGATTTTTTTAATAGAGTTTGATATTTATAATTCTCACTAAAAAGTCTCACACAATCACACATATAAAAAAATATTACTTGTTTAAAGTAATTATATTTTTCAATACCATAAGACTTTTTATTACTTGTTTAAAGTCATGATTGAATATCACTAGATTTATATACACTCTTTTAAAAATCATAATAGTCTTGATGGAATACCATAAGAATTTTTAGATTATCTAAAAATCTTAATTAAATACCACAAGACTTATTTAACCCAAAAAAAAAAGTCTTTTAAAATCTCAATTGAATACACCCCCTAATAATTTTTATAATTATATGCCAGACTCTTGAGATACATCATACATTCCAGCTTGGTGACAATCACATAATCATACTACTACGATAAACTACAGGTGTCGGAGATTGTAATCATTCAATCATATTGTTATTAGGGTGTGTCATGCTGATCATGCAATTGAAACGAAAATTCGTCCAAAATTTTTATACGATTTTTCAATTAGAATAAAAATATTTATATCGAATCTCGTACTAAATGATATATGTAAGTATTCAGGACTTCTTAAGAAATGAGTTTGGACTTATCATGGACATATGATAAAAAATAATCTCGAATTTTCTCCCATTTTTTAATCTGGATAAAATTATCCCTAACTACTACTGAATTTTCATTTCGAATCTTACACCGATGATATAAGTTCCGAATTTCGATATAAAAAAATGAGATTTTCTACCAATCATATTTGTTAATGCGGCCATCTTGTCAGAAAATACTCTAACCCCTCTCGTGCATTGTACTAATCACTCTGTTTTCTTTGTTTCTATTTTGATATATAGGAAAGTCAATGAATTATATTTAATGAAGGTGAAGGAAATTAAATTAAGTTTCCATTAAAGAAGAAGAAGAAGAAAATTGGGTTAAAATGTATCATAAAATTCTTTTTCAAGAAAAGATTTGATATTAAATTCAACCACCCCATTGCTAGTCCTATTAAACGGCTGCCTAATCAGAAGAGCTAATGTGGAAAAAATACTTTAAAGTTAATTGAAGTGAGAAAAATAAAATATGAAAAGGGAATATGTGCTACACATGCAAAGGGATCATTTAATTGGTTTTCAGAAAAAAGATAGATAACAGTAGCTTAGCTTGTACAAAATTTGATTGATAATTTAAAATAAATAAATAAATTATATATATCTATATTATAAAGCACAATGGTGTTTGAGGAAAGAGAGTGCATCCAACGGCTCTCTTTATGTGGCTTAATTAACGGCTCAGATCATTTCATTGGTAATTGGAGGAAAGAGGGTGAATTGATTGATGGAAATGGTCAAAATTTTCAATTTTTCAAATAAAAAAATAGAAAGTTAAAATAAAATCATTTATTTTGTAACACCGTGCCGTAGGCACGGGCCAAATACTGTAACACCGTGCCGTAGGCACGGGCATCATTTAATTAAAAAATAAAATCATTTAATTCTGTAATACCGTGTCGTGCCGTAGGCACGGGCATCATTTAATTAAAAAATAAAATCATTTAATTTTGTAAACCGTGCCGTAGGCACGGGCCAAATACTGTAACACCGTGCCGTAGGCACGGGCAAAAACTAGTATATATATATAAGAAAAAGAAAAAGAAAATGGTATTTGAGGCAAATGGTCAGTGCTTGCCTGTTGCATGTGGTCATTGCTTGTTTTATTAACCATCATCAATGGCATGACCCACTTGGATTTAGGGCAAATGCCTACCAAGAAAGCTTACAAAAAACCACACGGGTTCAGACCAGAAACTGCTTTTACAAGCCCGCATGTGAGTTGTTTTCACTATTTAAAAAAAAAAAAAAAAAAAACTACATTATTTAATGTCTCAGCAGTTTTATGGTCCCAACTCCCAACATTAGCTTTGAAGTGTTAGTTAAGTTTTGGAGTTAAAACTTAAAACTGGAGCGGAGTTGTATTAATTTGAGTATTAAATCAATCGTTAAAAGATAAATTTAACTCAAAACTAAATTGTAATAGTTGATTTAGTATTTAAAATAAATTAGCTTTGAATCGTGGTCCATTTTTGTGACGGTGGCTACCTCTTTAACAGCCCTGAGCCTTAACCCCCTTTCCAAAAATTTCTATAAATCCAACCCTCAGCTCCCCACATTTCCTTCACTCAACTGCCTCACATTTCCTCTCTCTATTTCTCTGTGGTTCTGCCTTCTGAGCTTCCAATTTCTTCATGTAATTAAAAAAAAAAAACTTGCCTTCTTGTTTCATTTCATTTATGTTCACAAAATGTACAATTTTTTAATCTGGGTTTCAAATAAATCTTAAAGGATTGATTTTTATTGTGCAGGAAAATGGATTTTGCTGCATTTTTCTTGGTGGGTTTCCTTGCATTAGTGTCCTCTGTTCATGCTTATGGAGGTGGTGGGTGGATTAATGCTCGTGCCACTTTCTACGGAGGTGGTGATGCTTCAGGGACTATGGGTAAGTCTAAAAAAATAAAATAAATTATGTCTCTGTGTGTGTGTGGATAAGTTTGGTAATTTAGGCTAATTAAATATTTTAAAATTTGTATAGGTGGGGCTTGTGGCTATGGTAACCTGTATAGCCAGGGTTATGGAACAAACACTGCAGCTTTGAGCACAGCTTTATTCAACAATGGTTTGAGCTGTGGGTCTTGCTATGAAATTAGGTGTGTTAATGACCCCAAATGGTGCTTGCCTGGCTCCATTGTGGTCACAGCCACCAATTTCTGCCCACCAAACAATGCCCTCCCTAACAATGCTGGCGGTTGGTGCAATCCTCCTCAGCAACATTTTGATCTCTCTCAGCCTGTCTTCCAACACATTGCTCAATACAGAGCTGGAATTGTCCCTGTCTCCTACAGAAGGTTTCCTCTCTCTTTTTTTTTTTTTAGCTAAAAATTTGTCACTTAATGCTAATTAAAATGCCCTCTCCACAGGGGCGAAGCCTGAGGGTTTAATTTATAAATTAAAATGCCCTCTCCATTTGTTATTATCTCATAATGGTAACAGGAAAGTGAGATAATTAAATATAATTTTTGTTTGTAGGGTTTCCTGCAGAAGAAAGGGAGGCATCAGGTTCACAATCAATGGCCATTCATACTTCAACCTAGTTTTGATCACCAACGTTGGTCGTGCTGGTGATGTTCATGCTGTTTCAATCAAAGGGTCCAGAACTGGCTGGCAGCCTATGTCAAGAAACTGGGGCCAAAACTGGCAAAGCAACAACTATCTCAACGGACAAAGCCTCTCATTTAAGGTCACCACAAGCGATGGCCGTACTGTTGTGTCCTACAATGTTGCCCCTGCTGGCTGGTCCTTTGGCCAAACTTACACTGGTGCTCAATTCCGCTAGACCGGAAGTTTAAAAGGTTTTATTAGACATATATTAATATACCAAATAGTAATTTTAGTATGAAATTTTAGCACACTAGAGAGGCCAGTTTCCGGCTTCCTGTGTCAAAATGAAAAAGGGCTTTTTTATTTTTTTTTAATTAAATGGCTTTTTCTAATTTTGAGTTGATTTTATCAGTGTAGTGTGGGGTGTCTTATCATGGGATCCTCTTAATATAATTTGGGATCTCTTTTTTCTTTTTGTTCCTGATGTCGATGTGGCTGAGGTGGATTTTTACCACCCGCCATTAGTGTTTGAAATAGCTTTTTTTTTTTGTGCTTCCTGGATTGTGCAGAAGCACTTTTTGGCTTGCAAATGAATTTTAATCGGCAACTTAGGCTGAGTATATTATATGTCATTGGATGTAATGGTTGATTCTTAAGGTGTAAATTTCCATTCCATTACTAAGTAATGAAGTTTGCTATTTTTATTTTACTTATTTTTGTTTCAGTTGCCATATTATGAAAGATTAAGGCTGTGTTTGGTTGGGGGGTTTTGGAGGGGAGGGGAGGGGAGGGGAGGGATTATTTTAAATTTTGTTTGTTTGGTTCAATTTTTTGAAGGGGAGGGGAGGGGAGGGGAGGGGAGCAAAATCCCTCCTAAGTCAATTTTAGCTCCCCTCCAAAAGTGGGGGGTTTTGGAGGGGAGAGAAAGTGATGAATTAAAATTTTAAATGTAATTACTAAATTATCCCTACTTATATTGTTTTACTTTTATTTATAACATGTTATAAGGATAAAATAGTAAATTAGTTTTAAAATCTCTTCACAATCAAACATATATTAATTAAAAACTCTCCCCTCCCCTCCCCTCCCCTCCTTTGAACCAAACATATATTTAATTAAAATCCCTCCCCTCCCCTCCCCTCCCCTCCATTAAAATCCCTCCCCTCCCCTCCCCTCCCCTCCCCTTCGTTGAACCAAACAGACCCTAAAGCTTTTCAACCAACCAATAACATATTATGTAAAAATTGAAATTCAGAATTCAAAATCACTGAGCAACAATGCAACATGAAATTATTTGTGAATAAAATATCTTCTGCAGTGTATTTCAAAGAAATAAATTAATCAGTCTGTCGTACTTTTGTTTGGCAGTGGTTTGTGGTTTTATTACTCTTGTGACTTTCTGAAATGACATTAAGAAATTCTTGTCAAATCATGTGCTTGTGCCTTGCAGTTTATTTCAAAGCAAGATTGCACCACGATGCTTCCATTAAAACATTAATCTCTATCATATCGGTTTAATCAAAAGTCGATAATAAATTTTATTGATGGGTGATTTTTGTTCTAGGGGCAGTTTCGGGATAACGTTCCTGGAATAATCCTCCTTCAACCGTGAATTTGTTTGGTTATGAGGGACCAAAAGCAAATTTAGCAAAAAACAGATCAACACAAGATCGACAAGAAGGTTTTACGTGATTTGACGGAATGAATCCAACCTACATCCATGGGCACAAAGTAGAAAATTACTTTTATTACCAAAACTAGCTCGGCCGACTTCTTGTCAAAGGTGGTCTAATGTTACCGAGCATTTTGCTTTTGTTTTGTTTTTACAAGTAATGTTTTTTTTTTTGAGATTATTGCCAACCTATACAAATGAGGCTACTCTCCCTTTATATACTAAGAGAAATACAACATCGTTATCATGTTTTCATGACGTCAGCCACGTGAATCTCCGACTGATTGACGAGCTCTCTGCCCCAACTGTCTCGCCGAAGTGAGCATGTCATCTGACTCTCTGTCACATCACTCTGTTTTCTACACTGCCACACTTTACCATTATGATGTCAGCATGTAAATATCTCTCATACGGTGGTATGTGTCATAGGGAAAAGTCCAAATAGTCCCGATCACACGTCGGGTGTCATGAGGACAGCCAGACAACGAGCTGTACTATGCCAATTACTTCCGACCTGACCTGAAATGTCCGAGCTCATTCTCACGAATCAAAAGAAAGATATTACTGAGCCGAGCTACCGGGCTAAAGTGGTCGGTCTCGGCTCTGATGTTGTCGATCTCTGAAGCCTGCACCATGCTGTGTCCTCTGGTCGGTCATGTTCGGGGAGCCGGATCTGACCTCTATTCCTGGTCGAAGAGTGACTTATACCTTCAGAACACTTGTCCTCCCAAAAGGAGAAGTCTCATCTTTGCTCTTGCCATACTGTTCAAATACTTAGTGACAAAAATCATCATCAACATCTGTCCCATAGTTCTCGGTTTCAACGAGTGTACGAGTTGGTACCGGGAACTACAAAGTCATGTGTGTGCTGATCAAGCAGTTAGTGGCCGGCTCCACAGGCCACAGAGAAAACTGCCTTGGTTTCCAATCAGGTCGTTCCTGTCATCTTCATGTGCTCGGTCACCAAGAGTTCTGATATCCATCCAAATGATCCTCTGTCTTGAAGCAAATACCCAATTTACCCTTTTGGTAGCCGTCCCTTGGAAACCGTAAACCATCATGACCTCTTAAATGCCCATCAAATCACTTCTAGGGTTTAGTCTGAATGCGACACTTGTCAAGCATCTGTGATTCTCCCGCCAAAAATCAAAACAATCAACCGTTCCAAGGGTAGCCAAAAGGTTTCCAATCTCAGCGTTCATCGTAATCTGAGCAGATGGAGCTTGGAAGCGACACGCGGTGCACATCTGAGGCTTCTCTCTGATCCAACGGCTAGAAATTCCCCGAGCTGTCTATAAAAGCATGAAGCAACACTCATTTCTTTCTTTTACAAAAACCAGCACTTCCAAAGCGCAAGAGACTCCTTCCTCCTTTGCATGAGATCGGCAAACTCCAAGACCGACCAGACCAATCGTCGATACATCCTCTTGAATCAAGTAAGCTTTCTACTCGACCTCTTTCTTTTCAAATACTGAAACTTCCCGCGACTATTTACTGCTTGTGAATGTTCGTCTATTCATCCTTGCTTGCTCTTTATTTTTCTATCTTGTTCATGGCCCTGTTTTGTGCCGCAAATATGTGTTTCAGGTTGGTTGGGTGATGTAGGATACATGTGTTTCTTGGTTGAATGATGGGTTGTGGGTTA
Organism: Zanthoxylum bungeanum; assembly: GCA_019454045.1. NCBI lineage: Eukaryota > Viridiplantae > Streptophyta > Magnoliopsida > Sapindales > Rutaceae > Zanthoxylum > Zanthoxylum bungeanum. The sequence continues at coordinate 8,474 of SKCR01055121.1, read as the reverse complement.
GGGTGTTTAAGTTTCAGGTTTTCTGTGTTTGCTGTTTGTCCTGTGTGTTGGTTTGATGTTTGAGGAAGACACTTACTGTTTGTGGCCATTATTAGGAAGTTTAGAGATTTTAGGCCTAGGTCCTCGAAAGTTAGAATAGCCTTTGAGTCCGTGGTGCCCCTAAACTGATTTCTAACTGTCCTTCTCGGACCCTGCAATTGCTAGGAATGTCTGACGTCGAATCATCCTCAGCTCGGCCCACAAACCCCCAACCTCTTCGTACTGAAGAGGCTTCCTCAAGCTCAGCCAGCTTGGAAGAATTAGATACTACTCCAACCTCTTCCCAAGAGGAAAATGATACTTACCACCATCGAATTCCCCGGAAAGATCCTGAACCGAGAGAATTAGACGGGTCATCCTTGGACATGGACCGTCATTTAATCATCACGGAAGACGCTCTGAGCATTCTCCGCCACCAGTTTGAGATTCCCATAGACATAACACTTGAGGTCCCGGGCCTTGCCGAACACGCAAGTCGGCCCGAGTCTGGCTCTGTGGCCCTTCTTCCTTCCTTCTTTGAGTGCGGTCTACGGCTGCTCATCCAGTCGTATTTTGCGAGGATGCTCGGTATGATGGGAGTTGTCCCATGCCAACTGAATCTGAATAGCTGGTGGATATTGGCTGATTTTCATGTAATATGGCACCGAGCGGGCCTTGGAGAGCCGACCTTTGTGGAGCTGCAAAGACTATATAAGTTGAAGGTCAACCCGAAATCCCACCGCGGTTGGTACTACCTCTCCTCTTAAGCCGACGTCCCCGCCCTCATTACTGAGCTCCCCTAGACTAACAAGAACTTCAAAGACCCATGGTTCTGGGCCACGAGTAGGGGTGGCAATGGGCCGGGCCGGGCCGGGCTTTTACAAGCCCGGCCCTAGCCCGGCCAACCAAAAAAAAGCCCGGGCCCGTGAAAAGCCCGGCCCGGGTGCCTTACGGGCCGGGCCGGGCTTGGGCCAGGGCTTTTTTTTAAGCCTGAATTTTTAAAAAAAATTAAAAAAAAATACAAATATAAAATATATTTACACTATATATAAAGACAATTTATAAATAAATCACAAATTTTATTGATAAATTAACAATTTAAATACTAAAAATAAATAAAAATGATACAAGCATATTAAAAAATATATATATTTATGTATTTAAATAGGCCCGGGTGCCTATTTAAATACCAAAATAGGAAAGCCCGGTCCGGGCCCGGGTCCGAGCCGAGCTTTCATTTTAAGGCCCGGCCCGAGCTTTTAAGCCCGCGGGCCGGGCCAAAGCCCGCCGGGCCAGGCCGAGCTTGCCGGGCCGGGCCGGGCCGTGGGCTTTTTTGCCACCCTTAGCCACGAATGACTGGGGCCGATCTCGTTCAACAAGTGCTGAAGAGATAGACATCCCAGATGTTTTCTCAGCAGGAGGTGAGGACCTGAGCCCTTAGTTTCTTTTCTTAATTCATGAAAAAAAATACTAACTCCCCAAACCTTTTCAGCCTACTGGAGAGATCCTCCCAAAGTCAACCATGAGGTCCGGACCAGGATAAAAAGGGCCCGGAATTTTACTGGCCCTTGGAGGAAAATTGTCAATGATGCGTCCTTTGTAGAATCGGGCCTTATCCGAAATGTACCCCCTCAGGCTCTAGGTCGATTAGGTAGCTGCCCTCTAACCTTCTGACAAATCCCTTGTGCTCAGCTCAAACATGTCACCCGTATTTAGAAACTGACCATGCTCTCTGCCTTGCTCAAACATGTCAACCGGCCATGGGGGAGATGCTACGACCCCATGCCGGTGATGAGACTCTCGGTGGGACGTAACCCGACCCCGAGGTAGTAGAACACTTGGCTCCGGGGGAATATTACCTCTCAGGACCAATGAAGTGTTGGCAATGGGGGAGATGCTTTGACCCCATACCGATGATAATCCGCTCGGTAGGACGTAACCCGACCCCGAGATATAGAACTCTTGGCTTCGAGGGAATGTTACCTCCCTGGACCAATATGAATCCGGCCATATGGGAAATGATACGACCTCATGCTGATGATGAGCTTCTCGGTGGGATGTACCCGACCACGAGGTAGTAGAACACTTGGCTCCAAGGAAATATTACCTCCCTGGACCAATAGGAATCCGGCCATGAGGTAAATACTCTGTTCCGGAGCCAATGACAATCCACTCGGTGACCCGACCTTGAGCTAATCAATAAACTTGGCTTTGAGGGAATGTTACCTCCCCGAACCAATTGGGAGCCGGCCATGTGGGAGATTTTACGACCCCATGCCGGTGATGAGCCTCTCGGTGGGACGTAACTCGACCCTAAGGTAGTAGAACACTTGGCTCCGAGGGAATTTTACCTCCCCGAAAAAATGGTGAGCCGGCCATGGGGGAGATGCTCTGACCCCATGCCGATGATAATCTGCTCAATGGGACGTAACCCGACCCCGAGGTTGTAGAACACTTGGCTCTGAGGGAATGTTACCTCCCCAGACCAATAGGAATCCGGCATGGGGGAAATGATCCGACCTCATGCCGATGATGAGCCTCTCGGTGGGACGTATCCGACCCCGAGGTAGTAGAACACTTGGCTCCGAGGGAATGTTACCTCCCTGGACCAATAGGAATCCGGCCATGGGGGAAATACTCTGTTCCCGAGCCAATGATAATCCACTTGGTGACCCAACCCCGAGGTAATAAATAAACTTGGCTGTGAGGGATTGTTACCTCCCCGAACCAATTGGGAGCAGCCGTAGGGGAGATGCTAGAACCGCATGTCGGTGATGAGCCGCTCAGTGGGACGTAATCTAACATCGAGGTAGTAGAACACTTGGCTCCGAGTGAATGTTACCTCCCCGAACCAATGACAAGCCGGCTATGGGGATATGCTCCAACCCCATGCCGATGATAATCCACTCGGTGGGACATAACTTGACCCCGAGGTAGCAGTATACCAGGCTCCGAGGGAATGTTACCTCCCCGGACCAAAAGAGAGTCGGCCATGGGGGAGATGCTCCGACACCATGCCGATGATAATCCACTCGATGAGACGTAACCTGACCTCGAGGTGGTAGAACTCTAGGCTCCGAGGGAATGTTACCTCCAAAGACCAATAGGAATCCGGCCATAGGGGAAATACTCCATTCCCAAGCCAATGATAATCCATTCGGTGACCCGACCCCGAGCTAATCAATAAACTTGGTTTTGAGGGAATGTTACCTCCTCGAACCAATTGGGAGCCGGCCATGGCGGAGATGCTACAACCCCATACCGGTGATGAGCCTCTCGGTGGGACGCAACCCGACCCCGAGGTAGTAGAACACTTGGCTCTGAGGGAATGTTACCTCCTCGGATCAATGGCAAGCCGGCCATGTGGGAGATGCTCCGACCCCATATAGATGATAATCCTCTCGGTGGGACATAACCTGACCCCGAGTTAGCAGTATACTAGGCTCCGAGGGAATGTTACCTCCCCGGACCAATGGAGAGCGTGCAATGGGTGAGATGCTCCGACCCCATGCCGATGATAATCCTCTCGGTGGGATGTAACCCGACCCCGAGGCAGCAGTATACTTGGCTCTTAGGGAATGTTACCTCCCCGGACCAATGAAGAGCCGGCCATGGGGAGATTCTCCGACACCATGCGTATGATAATCCGCTTGGTGGGACGTAACCCGACCCCGAGTTAGTAGAACACTAGGCTCTGAAGGAATGTTACCTCCCCGGACCAATAGGAATCCGGCCATGGAGAAATGATCCGACCCCATGCCGATGATGAATCCTCGGTGGGACGTAACCCGACCCCGAGGTAGTATAAAACAATTGGCTCTGAGGAAATATTACCTCCACGGACCAATATGAATCAGACCGTGGGGGAAATACTCTATTCCGGAGCTAATGATAATCCACTCGGTGACTCGACCCCGAGCTAATCAATAAACTTGGCACCGAGGGAATGTTACCTCCCCGAACCAATTGGGAGTCGGCCATGGGGGAGATGCTACGACCCCATGCCGATGATGAGCCTCTCGGTGGGACGTAACCCGACCCCGAGGTAGTAGAACACTTGGCTCCGAGAGAATGTTACCTCTCAGGACCAATAGAGAGCCGGCCATGGGGGAGATGCTCTGACCCCATGCCGATGATAATCCGCTCGGTGGGACGTAACACGACCCCGAGGTAGTAGAACTCTTGGCTCCGAGGGAATGTTACCTTCCCGGAGCAATAGGAATCCTGCCATGGGGAAATGATCCGACCTCATGCTGATGATGAGCGTCTCGGTGTGACGTACCCGACCCTGAGGTAGTAGAACACTTGGCTCCGAGAGAATATTACCTCCCAAGACCAATGGAGAGCCGCTCATGGGGGAGATGCTCTGACCCCATGCCGATGATAATCTGCTCGATTGGACATAACCCGACCCCGAGGTAGTAGAACTCTTAGCTTCGAGGGAATGTTACCTCCCCGGACCAATAGGAATTCGGCCATAGGGGAAATACTCTGTTTCGGAGCCAATGATAATCCACTCGGTGACCCAACCCCGAGCTAATCAATAAACCTGTCTCCGAGGGAATGTTACCTCCCCGAACTAATTTGGAGCAGGCCATGGGGGAGATGCAACGACCCCATGTCGGTGATGAGCCTCTCGGTGGGATGTATCTGACCCCGAGGTAGTAGAACACTTGGCTCCGAGGGAATGTTACCTCCCTGGACCAATAGGAATCCAGCCATGAGGGAAATACTCCGATCCCGAGCCAATGATAATCCACTCAGCGACCCGACCGCGAGGTAATCAATAAACTTGGCTTTGAGGGAATGTTACCTCCCCGAACTAATTGGGAGCCGGCCATGGGGAGATTATCCGACCCCATGCGGATGATAATCCGCTTGGTGGGACGTAACCCGACCCCGAGTTAGTAGAACACTAGGATCTGAAGGAATGTTACCTCCCCGGACCAATAGGAATCCGGCCATGGAGAAATGATCCGACCCCATGCCGATGATGAATCCTCGGTGGGAGGTAACCCGACCCCGAGGTAGTAGAACAATTGGCTCTGAGGAAATATTACCTCCACGGACCAATAGGAATCAGACCATGGGGGAAATACTCTATTCCGGAGCTAATGATAATCCACTCGGTGACTCGACCCCGAGCTAATCAATAAACTTGGCACCGAGGGAATGTTACCTCCCCGAACCAATTGGGAGTCGGCCATGGGGGAGATGCTACGACCCCATGCCGATGATGAGCCTCTCGGTGGGACGTAACCCGACCCCGAGGTAGTAGAACACTTGGCTCCGAGAGAATGTTACCTCTCAGGACCAATAGAGAGCCGGCCATGGGGGAGATGCTCTGACCCCATGCCGATGATAATCCGCTCGGTGGGACGTAACACGACCCCGAGGTAGTAGAAATCTTGGCTCTGAGGGAATGTTATCTTCCCGGAGCAATAGGAATCCTGCCATGGGGGAAATGATCCGACCTCATGCTGATGATGAGCGTCTCGGTGTGACCTACCCGACCCTGAGGTAGTAGAACACTTGGCTCCGAGAGAATATTACCTCCCAAGACCAATGGAGAGCCGCTCATGAGGGAGATGCTCTGACCCATGCCGATGATAATCCGCTCGATGGGACGTAACCCGACCCCCGAGGTAGTAGAACTCTTAGCTTCGAGGGAATGTTACCTCCCCGGACCAATAGGAATTCGGCCATAGGGGAAATACTCCGTTTCGGAGCCAATGATAATCCACTCGGTGACCCGACCCCGAGCTAATCAATAAACCTGTCTCCGAGGGAATGTTACCTCCCCGAACTAATTTGGAGCAGGCCATGGGGGAGATGCAACGACCCCATGTCGGTGATGAGCCTCTAGGTGGGACGTATCTGACCCCGAGGTAGTAGAACACTTGGCTCCGAGGGAATGTTACCTCCCCGGACAAATAGGAATCCAGCCATGAGGGAAATACTCCGATCCCGAGCCAATGATAATCCACTCAGCGACCCGACCGCGAGGTAATCAATAAACTTGGCTTTGAGGGAATGTTACCTCCCCGAACTAATTGGGAGCCGGCCATGTGGGAGATGCTACGACCCCATGCCGTTGATGAGCCTCTCGGTGGGACGTAACACGACCCCGAGGTAGTAGAACACTTGGCTCCGAGGGAATGTTACCTCCCCGGACAAATGGCATGCAGGCCATGGGGGAGATGCTCTGACCCCATGCCGATGATAATCCTCTCGGTGGGACATAACCTGACCCCGACGTAGTATTATACTTGGCTCCGGGGGAATGTTACCTCCCCGGACCAATGGAGAGTCGGCCATGGGGGAGATGCTCCGACACCATGCCGATGATAATCTGCCCGGTGGGACAAAACTCGACCCCGAGGTGGTAGAACACTAGGCTCTGAGGGAATGTTACCTCCCCGGACCAATGAAGAGCCGGACATGGGGGAAATACTCTGTTCCCGAGCCAATGATAACCCATTCGGTGACCCGACGCCGAGCTAATCAATAAACTTGGCCTTGAGGGAATGTTACTTCCCCGAACAAATTGGGAGCCGACCATGGGGGAGATGCTACGACCCCTTACCGGTGATGAGCCTCTCTGTGGGACGTAACCCGACCCCGAGGTAGTAGAACACTTGGCTCCGAAGGAATGTTACCTCCCCGAACTAATAGGAATCCGGCCATGGGGGAAATGATCCGACCCTATACCGATGATGAATCCTCAGTAGGATGTAACCCGACCCCGAGGTAGAAGAATACTTGGCTCCGAGGCAATATTACCTCCACAGACCAATAGTATTCGGACCATGGGGGAAATACTATGTTTCGGAGCCAATGATAATCCACTCGGTGACCCGACCCCAAGTTAATCAATAAAATTGGCTCCGAGGAAATGTTACCTCACCGAACCAATGGGAGCCGGCCATGTGGGAGATGCTACGACCCCATGCCGGTGATGAGCCTCTCGGTGGGACGTAACCCGACCCCGAGGTAGTAGAACACTTGGCTCTGAGAGAATGATACCTCCCAGGACCAATGGAGAGCCGGCAATGAGGGAGATGCTCTGACCCCATGCCGATGATAATCCGCTCGGTGGGACTTAACCCGACCCCGAGGTAGTAGAACTCTTGGCTTCGAGGGAATGTTACCTTCCCGGACCAATAGGAATCTGAGCATGGGGAAATGATCCGACCTCATGTTGATGATGAGCTTCTCGGTGGGACGTACCCGACCCCGAGGTAGTAGAATACTTGGCTCCGAGAGAATATTACCTCATAGGACCAATGGAGAGCCGACCATGGGGGAGATGCTCTGACCCCATGCCGATGATAATCAGCTCAGTGGGACGTAACCAGACACCGAGGTAGTGGAACTCTTGGCTCCAAGGGAATGTTACCTCCCCGGACCAATAGGAATTCGGCCATAGGGGAAATACTCCGTTTTGGAGCCAATGATAATCCACTCGGTGACCCGAACCCGAGCTAATCAATAAACTTGGCTCAGAGGGAATGTTACCTCCCCGAACCAATTGGGAGCCGCCCATGGGGGAGATGCAACGACCCCATGCCGGTGATGAGCCTCTCGGTGGGACGTATCTGACCCCGAGGTAGTAGAACACTTGGCTCCGAGAGAATGTTACCTCCCAGGACCAATGGAGAGCTGGCCATGAGGGAGATGCTCTGACCCCATGCCGATGATAATCTTCTCGGCGGGACGTAACACGACCCCAAGGTAGTAGAACTCTTGGCTCCGAGGGAATGTTACCTTCCCGGACCAATAAGAATCCGGCCATGGGGGAAATGATCCGACCTCATATTGATGATGAGCCTCTCGGTGGAACGTACCTGACCCTGATGTAGTAGAACACTTGGCTCCGATAGAATATTACCTTGCAGGACCAATGGAGAGCCACCCATGGGGGAGATGCTCTGACCCCATGCCGATGATAATCCGCTCGATGGGACGTAACCCGACCCCGAGGTAGTAGAACTCTTAGCTTCGAGGGAATGTTACCTCCCCGGACCAATACGAATTCAGCCATAGGGGAAATACTCCGTTTCGGAGCCAATGATAATCCACTCGGTGACCCGACCCGAGCTAATCAATAAACTTGGCTGCAAGGGAATGTTACATCCCCGAACAATTTGGAGCCGCCCATGGGGGAGATGCAACGACCCCATGCCGGTGATGAGCCTCTCGGTGGGACGTATCTGACCCCGAGGTAGTAGAACACTTGGCTCCGAGGGAATGTTACCTCCCCGGACCAATAGGAATCCAGCCATGGGGGAAATACTTTGTTCCCGAGCCAATGATAATCCACTCAGCGACCCGACCCCGAGGTAATCAATAAACTTGGCTTTGATGGAATGTTACCTCCCCGAACTAATTGGGAGCCGGCCATGGGGTGATACTACGACCCCATGTCGTTGATGAGCCTCTCGGTGGGACGTAAC
>SKCR01055120.1:0-69991 GCA_019454045.1 Zanthoxylum bungeanum | reverse complement strand
GATGGTTCGTTCTCGAACCATGCTGTGAGGTGGTCCATTCCCGAACCGTTACTGTGTGAGGTGATCCATTCTCGAACAGTTAATGTGATGTGGTCCATTCTCGAACCTTGCTCCATTCTCAGAGTGCAATTCATGGCTTGTTCATTCCCGAACCGTGCTCCATTCTCGGAGTGTCATTCCCGGCTTGTTCATTCCCGAACCTTGCTCCATTCGCGGAGTGCCATTCTCGGCTTGTTCATTCTCGAATGGTGCTCCATTCTAGGAGTGATATTCCTGGCATGTTCATTCTCGAATTGTGTTCTATTCTCCGAGTGCCATACCCGGAGTGCTATACTCGGCAAAACTGATACTGATGCTAATGTGGGCTTCGCCCCCAGAGTGCCATACCCGACAAGACTGATACTGATGCTAATGTGGGCCTCGCCCTCAGAGTGCCATTACCCGGCAAGATTGATACTGATAATGTGATGGTTCGTTCTCGAACCATGCTGTGAGGTGGTCCATTCCCGAACCGTTACTGTGTGAGGTGGTCCATTCCCGAACCGTTACTATGATGTGGTCCATTCTCGAACCTTTCTCCATTCTCAGAGTGCCATTCCCGGCTTGTTCATTCCCGAATCGTGCTCCATTCTCGGAGTGATATTCCCGGCTTATTCATTCCCGAACCTTGCTCCATTCTCAGAGTGCCATTCCCGGCTTGTTCATTCTCGAACTGTGCTCCATTCTCGGAGTGCTATTCCCAGCTTGTTTATTCTCGAATTGTGCTCCATTCTCGGAGTGCTGATGATGTGTGTCTCCATAGCCGGAGTGCTGATGATGTAGTGGGCCCTCGACCCTGGGACGCATCCCGAAACTACAACTGATGTGTGGGCCCTCGATCCTGAAACACATCCTAAAATTAATGATGTAGTGGGTCCTCGACCCTCGGACGCATCCCGAAACTATAACTGTTGATGCAGTGGGCCCTCGACCCTGGGACTCATCCCGGAACTGCAACTGACAGTGGGGGCCCTCGATCACTGGACTCAACCCAATACTGCTAACAATGTGGGCCTCGCCCTCAAACTGATGATGTAGTAGGTCCTTGACCCTGTGACGCATCCCGAAACTACAACTGATGATGCATTGGGCCCTCGACCCTGGGACGCATCCCGGAACTGCAACTGACAATGGGGGCCCTCTACCTTGGGACGCATCCTAATACCGCTGACAATGTGGGCCTTGCCCTCGAACTGATGATGTAGTGGGTCATTGACCCTGAGCTGGTACTGATATGGGCCTCGCCCCGGATCAATACTGATATAGGCCTCGCCCCCATACTGATACTGATGTGGGTCTCGCCCCCAAACTGATACTGATGTGGGCCTCGCCCCCAAACTGATACTAATGTGGCCCTCGACCCCAGACTGACAGTGATGTGGGCCTGGCCCCAAACTGATATGGGCCTGGCCCCAAATTGATACTGACGTGGGCCTCGCCCAAACTGATGTGGGCCTTACCCCAAACTGACACTGATGTGGGCTTTGCTCCCAGACTGATACTGGTGTGGGCCTCACCCCTAGACTGATACTGATGTGGGCCTCGCCCCCAGACTGATACTGATATGGGCCTCGACCCTGGGATTCATTCCCGAAACTGATGATGCTATGTTGCTGTTTCTGGTTGGCTTACATTTTTCGCTTTCTAATTTTCTTTAAAACTTGTGAACAAAAACAAGACAAAGATTGCGTGTGTATGACGTGTATGCATGCATGCATGAATGTGTTTCCTATTCCGATGGGTTAGGTGTTACTTGTACTCCTCAGTGCTTCATGCCTACAAAAGTCTTTGGTCGCCCCCTAGGTCTGCTTGCAATTTCCTTCTGCCAGTTCTCTTCTGGTGATTGGTTGGTTCTCTTTTGTCTCATGGCTCAAGATCTCGTTGTTTCCCTTATTTGCGAGGTGGTAGACTGGTCACCCCCGGTCTTGATTTAGCTTTCTGCTCTTCGCTGCTTGTAATAGGTCAAGGTGAAACCACGTGATGTGGCATTCCATATCATCAGACTATATCACATGCTACGAAATAGTCCCAATAGTTACACATATTATTGCCCTCAAGGAATGCTCAGTAATAAAACCAGAGAACCTTCAAAACTTTCAACACAACTCATATCCAAGTCTTTGAATAAATTATCTAAGCCAGACTCAAAGTGTGTATGTGCAAAGGTTCCTTTGCGGATTCATCCCCAGGTAAGCCAACTCAATGATTTTGTTTCAAAAATTATGGTCGATGGGTCAAACCAACCTAGATGTCTCAATTATGCATGCAGTTGCTTTTTTGTGCTCCATGCGGTAAGGTTTTATTTCTCCTTTCTCTCTTTCTTTTTTCTTTTCATTTTGAACATCTTTTTTCTTTTCTTTTTTTTTTCTTTTTTTCTTTTCTTTTTTTTCAACACACCTACCCTTTAAGGTAGCATTTCTCCTCATGGTGGTCCTAATACTCACCCATGGGTAGCTTCACGCTTATTGGTTATAGGTGGTTCAATTCTTTTCTGTAGAGACTTTTCTTTCATTTTCAACCATACCACACACCATAACATAAGCAAATCAAGATAGACATCTAAGCAAATGGTCATTCACCGACCTACAATTTCTTCAACTAGTCACCTTGCCAACTACTCAGGTTTTCTCCACTAAGAACCTATAGTGAAGTGCTTACGAGTCTAACATAGATCAATCATTCAAAGTATCAGATAAAAGTACATCAAGAGTTTATCATTTCTAAGATTTCTCCCTAAAGCAAACGATTTCATCATTGGACTTATGTCTAACTATCAAGGACTAAAAACAAACAACAAATTTTTTTTCTTTTTTTTTTTCATTTTTTTTCTTTTGGGCCCACCATGGTCTTTCTATCCTTGCCGTAAAATTTTCTGTTTCTCTCGACTTCATTTTCCCAATATCCATATTTGCTTAACTCTTTTTGACAAATCTTCTTTCTTCTCTAACCCAATGGATATCAATGATGGCTTTTAAGACACAGGGTTAACATGATGCATGTATGCATGAGATGCATGAGATGCGTGCGATGCATGGAATATATAAGTCGGCCCATTATCATTTTAAAGCATTCAATCATACTATTTCGCGGTGTAAACTTGTCCCAGTTGAAAAGGCCCAACAGGTTTACACTTTTGCGATAACTGTTGGTTTCTATAATATGTCCCAAGAAAAGATTAAGCATATGAAATACAATCATGAATATATATTAAACTTTGAAGTATGGCGGAATCATACTTACAATGCTTTGTTGATGAAGAAAATCAAACCAAATGGAAGCTCCAAGTGTTGGTGGATTCGGCGAAGAGGAGAAAAAGGTGGAAAGCTCCAAGCTTTGTGTATTCCAAGCTCTTTGATGGTTTCCCTATCACCTCCTTTGATCCTTGAATGTGCTAGCAAATGGAGAAAGAAAATCAAATCTTCTTTGCCCTTCAATGGAGTTCACAGCATTTTGAGAGAGAAGAGAGATTTTTTTGTGTAATTGATTTTTTTTTGTTCCAAAAATCAATTTATATTTATGTCATAATATTTATTAAATAATAATAAACTTATGACACAAACCATGCAATGGCTTAGAGTGTCAAACACTCAAACTCCATGCAAAACCTTTGAGTGTATTGCACACACTATCACCATGCAATGCATTACCAATTAAATAATGCATATAATGACATGTGTCATGTGGGCCCCACACGTTTCCAAATGAAAGTGGGCCCACGTGCACTCACGCGTTCGGGTTCGATATTTCCGAAATACCGAGCTTACGTAGCGACGTTAATTAAACCGAATTTAAATAAATAATTGCGCCTGGCGAAATTATTATTTCCGTGCTAACGAATTAATTCTAAATTAACTCGTATGCCCGAATTAAAATCTAATTTTAATTTCGCGTCGAAATCGAATTCCGATTATTATATCGAATATAATAATTTTATCGATCAATTCTAAATTAATCGTTCTCTCTCTAAATAAGGCACTTTATCTAAGATAAAGTTTCTCCGCAATTAATCCAAGATTAATTAAGTCCGAATCAAATATCATAGGTGAATCTTCAGGAAGCGACCCAAGAGATCTCCGGATATGTTGGCACTAAATACGGTCGTCGGATAATTCGAACACGTACGTACCCGTACTACGTCTTACCGATTCACAAGACAAGGTTGGCTTCTAGCAAAGTGCCATGCCTACCCAATTCTCCAGAAATATTCTTATAGGAATATAAGATCTATATCAAGCGTAGTATACCGTAGTATTGCGTACATCGATCCAGTATCGGATGATCACATGTTAGGCCTGGGGCTGGTGATGTGTCTACCCCGTACGAAACATATATCGGACATCAAACAACCAGTCTCTTTAAATCGGACAATCCTGACCTGGTCATATTGTCCCGACGGTTGCAACCTTTTATAGAGTACTAGTTCTGTGTCCTGCGTGATCATCACCTCCATATGTCTGAAGTGATACTTCCATCTCGACATCACATCCAGTACACTACGATTCTCGATAAACCCAGAAGAGGTGTACACAGAACCGGTTAAGGTCCCCAACCACCAAAACCAAAGTTTACCGATTGTCGCAAGTACTAGCGTTGTAAGTCTCAGGTTAAGACCATATACACCTACCCTGATGCGGCCTCCAATAGACACGCAGACATACTACCAATGGGATTCCGCGGGGTCTATCCAGAGCGAAGCTGTTTTCCGTACCATCGCTAAAACACAACCTCCTATCGCACTTGCATAAGTATCCAATACTTAAATTATGAGAACTATGCCGTTGTGCCCTCACAACGTGCACAAGCGCAATACTAGTCTATTCCGCATTATCGATGTCCGATCTCGATAATACTCCGACTAGGGATATTTAATGATTAAACCTTTATGGATTGATACTGTCTCATATCATCTCAATCCGGTATTAATCATATGGACTTTCGCCATTTATATATCAAAGTAAATAATATTACAAAACGGCAAAAGGCAATTTCATTATCACATAGTTAATTTTGTACAATAATACAATATCATTTACAAACAGTGACGCTATGGGACATAATGTCTAACAATCTCCCACTTGGCCTATAGCCAGTCACTCAAGCATCTAATACCCGAACTATGTATGTGTCGTTCAAAAACTTGCTGAAGAACAGCCTTCGTCAGCGGATCTGCAATGTTGTCATCCGATGTGACCTTCTCGACCTTTACATCGCCACGATGTATAATCTCCCGAATCAGATGGTAACGTCGAAGAACATGCTTGGACCGTTGATGAGACCTTGGTTCCTTAGCCTGTGCTATAGCCCCGTTATTGTCACAATACAATGGAACGGGCTCAGCTGCTAACGGAACTACTCCTAATCCGATTAGGAACTTTTGGATCCAAACTGCCTCCTTTGCTGCTTCAGATGCAGCGATGTACTCCGCTTCTGTTGTTGAATCGGCAACAGTATCTTGCTTGGAAGATTTCCAGCTCACTGCTCCGTTATTCAAACAAAAAAATGTACCCGGATTGCGACTTATAGTCATCCTTGTCGGTTTGGAAACTTGCATCGGTTACCCAGATATCGCAAGTTCTCCACCTCCATAAATTAAGAAAGCATCCTTAGTTCTTTTAAGATACTTAAGGATATTCTTAACTGCTATCCAGTGACCTTCACCTGGATCGGCTTGATAGCGACTGCACATGCTCAAAGCATATGAGACATCAGTCGTGTACATATCATGGCATACATGATCGATCCGACTGCCGAGGCGAACGGTATCCGACTCATGTTGTTTCTCTCTTCCTGAGTCTTAGGACACATGTCCTTAGACAGAGAGGTACCACGTACCATTGGAACCAATCCCCTCTTGGATTGTTCCATGTTGAATCGCTTCAACACTTTATCAATGTATGTACTCTGGGAGAGTCCAAGCAGCTTTCTAGATCTATCCCGGTAGATCTTTATTCCAAGAATAAAGGCTGCTTCTCCCAGATCTTTCATGGAGAATTTTAATGAAAGCCAAGCTTTCACCGACGTTAGCATGGGAATGTCATTGCCTATAAGCAATACGTCGTCGACATAAAGGACAATAAAAGTAAGTGCTCTCCCACTAACCTTCTTATATACACAAGGGTCATCTGCGTTTTGCACGAAATCATATTCTTTTATGATCTCATCAAAACGCTGATTCCATGACCGTGATGCTTGCTTCAATCCATAAATGGATCGATTTAACTTACAAACCTTGTTTGCAAGTCTTGGCACGATAAAACCGTCAGGCTGTTGCATATAACATCCTCCAAAAGGTTTCCGTTAAGGAAAGCGGTCTTAAGTCCATCTGCCATATCTCGAAGTCGAAATATGCAGCTATTGCAAGCATTATCCGAATGGATTTAATCATGGCAACGGGTGAGAAGGTTTCGTCATAATCAATACCATATTGTTGACGATACCCCTTCGCTACAAGCCTAGCTTTGTACGTTTGTACGTTGCCATCCATGTCGGTCCTCTTCTTGAAGATCCATCTGCATCCAATAGGCTTTACGCCTTCTGGTGCATCAACCAGTGTCCAAACTTGGTTGGCGTACATGGAATCCATCTCGGACTTCATGGCTTCTTGCCATAAAGCGGAATCGATATTTTGTATCGCTTCCTCATACGTAGCCAGCTCATTATCCTCAATAAGATTAATATCTACATGAGGTGAGATCAGGAACCCATACCTCTCAGGTACTGTTCTGACTTCTCTCCGACCTACGCGGTCCTTGTGTATGTGAAGTTTGTGGTACAAACTCATCCCGGATGGTCTGTTCTTGTTCCGTCGTTGATTCATTGCCAGGAACAGTATCACTACGATCTTCATCGAGTTCTACTTTCCTCCCACTTACCACTGCATTTATAAAATCCTTTTAGGCCTGGGGCTGGTGATGTGTCTACCCCGTACGAAACATATATCGGACATCAAGCAACCAGTCTCTTTAAATCGGACAATCCTGACCTGGTCATATTGTCCCGACGGTTGCAACCTTTTATAGAGTACTAGTTCTGTGTCCTGCGTGATCATCACCTCCATATGTCTGAAGTGATACTTCCATCTCGACATCACATCCAGTACACTACGATTCTCGATAAACCCAGAAGAGGTGTACACAGAACCGGTTAGGTCCCCAACCACCAAAACCAAAGTTTACCGATTGTCGCAAGTACTAGCGATGTAAGTCTCAGGTTAAGACCATATACACCTACCCTGATGCGGCCTCCCATAGACACGCAGACATACTACCAATGGGATTCCGCGGGGTCTATCCAGAGCGAAGCTGTTTTCCGTACCATCGGTAAAAACACAACCTCCTATCGCACTTGCATAAGTATCCACTACTTAAATATATGAGACTATGCTGTTGTGCCCTCACAACGTGCACAAGCGCAATACTAGTCTATTCCGCATTATCGATGTCCGATCTCGATAATACTCCGACTAGGGATATTTAATGATTAAACCTTATGGATTGATACTGTCTCATATCATCTCAATCCGGTATTAATCATATGGACTTTCGCCATTTATATATCAAAGTAAATAATATTACAAAACGGCAAAAGGCAATTTCATTATCACATAGTTAATTTTGTACAATAATACAATATCATTTACAAACAGTGACGCTATGGGACATAATGTCTAACAATAACATGGTTAAACAACTTCAAATGATAAAATGCCTAAACATAAGATAGCCCATTGGAATTTCAGAAGCTTTTGGCCCAATTTCCATAAAGCACGGACTCGTCCCAGTTTAAATGGCCCAACAAGCCCATACCTCATGACAAAAAGTCCAACTGAATCCAAATGAAGATGGTCCTAAACGCAAGCATAAAGGAATAGTTTCTATTGGTCCTACAACTACAGTTCATTTGTGGGTTTATAGGGGTATAGACAAAGGCTCTCGCTGACGAAGGATTGCCCACAACTAGGACTCCCCACTCAAGGGTTCGAGCGACCAAGTTAGCGCACCATTTTTATACCTTAAGGTACGTGCCAACGAGTTATGGTGTGTGACTAACTGTCAAATGGATTTCCTATTATAGATTCCCCAGAGGGAGGGTGGAGGGAACTCTCTTAAATACCCAAGCCTCTTAGGCTCTTATCGCCTTGGTGATAGGAATAAACAACAAGTCCTCCAAATTAGTCTGTCACAACGAGCTACGGGTAATGATTATCTAAGTGCTTTCACAACTTTTTCTTATAGGAAGGTAGTGAATAAAGGAAGACACCAAACCATCACATAGCCTTAAAAATGCCTTTGATTAAACCCCCTTAACCCACTATAGACACGGTTAACTAAAGCACAAATCACAATCATTACAAGATATTATTTCGGGGCCAATTCTCTATCCCTAAGGGAGTCTCCAGACTGTAGGACACATAAATTGGCGACGCTGTTCTAGGCTCGCGGCCTAGTTGGGAGTATGGAATAGCTCGCGGGGAACTAAACCGGAGAAATAACATGGAGTTGCCACCCTGTGTGAACCAGGAAAATGTGATTTAAGGCCGCACTCACCCCTCGCAAGGGAAGACCTCAAACCGTTGGGTTCGGAATGGTCCCTTACTTATGTCACTTGTAATGATATGATTTGTGCAAAAAACTAACCGAATCTACTCAACATGTATGCTAAAAGGTAACTTAGATATAGTCCGCATTCATCAAAATAAATCTTATGACTAAGTTCGCATGCTTTAAAAATAAGTCATTATAACGGCAAGCATATAATATCACACAACGAGCATGTCGAATCATCAAACCAAAGAACAAATAAATAACTACTCAAACAAAACGTAAACTAAATTCCTAATGCAAATCAAAGTATTAAATCATGCATAAAGAAATAATATAGTCATACTAAAAATAAACAATATTCCAGACTAAATCATGCTTAGATAAATAAATAACCTACTAGATTAAATCATGCTAAATAAATAAATAATCTACTAATTATATCATGCTCAAATACAAGATTGGATGAAACGAAATACGTTTGTCTCTTAATTAGTACGTGGCATTGTATCCCGAGTGCAAACTGTAATACCGTCCATTTGGAATCGGCTACGGAATTTACGTCCGAGTTTCCATCCGATATAGCACAAAAGAGAACACGCATTCCGCTCATCCGGAAATCACATAATGCCTCAATAAACGACTCTCATACGATAATATATTAAAATAAATAAAAGAAACAAAAGATAATAAATAAAGAAGGTGCCCTCAGGTCTAACCTATTTTGTCGTTTCTCGAAAGCGCGTTACACGGCCGTCGGAATGGTTGATGTTCCACAACTTTTCTGGTTCACTAATCCAACATTTTTCCTCGCCGTCTCTCTGTTTGGGCTGCTGTTTTCACTCAGTTTCGCTGCTATTTGTGTTGTATTTTCGGGTCAATATTTTTTGGTAATTAGGGGACTGTTTTGTGGGTTATTTGGACTGGTTTGGGCTGCGGTTTTGGAAGGGTTTAGGGCTAAAAACTGGGCAGTTTATGCGGCAGTTTCAGTGTATTTTCTGGGCAGTTTTAAGGGTCTATTTGTGCGGCAAATTAGACAGTGTAGTGAGGGATGTGTGCGTGCAGTTTGGGGCAGTGCAGTGGGGCTGTTTGGTGAGGGGACGTGCGGCAATTCTTGGCACTTTTTAGGTTGGTTTTGCGGTAGTGAGGGCTGGGCAGTTTAGGTGTTTTGCAGTGGTATTTAGGTGTGAAGGGAAGGAGCTTTAGGCGGCAGTTAAGGGGGTCGTATTACGGCAGTTTTGGGGTATAGTTTGCGTGTAGTTTAGGCAGTGAGGGGTAGGTATTATGCGGCAGTTTTGGAGTGGTTTACTGGCTGTGGTTCTCGGCAGTTTATTGGCAGTTTGTGGGGGCTGTGTGATGCACTGAATGGGGTGAAGGTTACGTGTTGAGGGCAATGGTGTGTGGCTTTGGGAGAGGCAGCAACGTGAGTCAGGTTGAGGAGGGGGGCATGTGGCTTATGCGTGAGGCATAGGGCTTTGTTTTACGTGAGGGGAAGTTAGGCGTGAATGGCTTGTGTTTGTTGGCAGGCGTGAATTGGCTATGCGTTGGGCTATTAGTTTGTTGAAGCGGTGAGGCAATATAGGTAATGGCGTGAAGGCTTGAGGCTAATGGCGTGAAGGTGTGGGTGTACAGTGCTAGGGTATTTGTGCGTGAACAAAAGCAAGGCAGATTGTATTTGCGTGAAGGTGTGCTAGGCTTTTTGCTTGGTGTTTTTGTGAGGATCAACTAGCCAGAGGTTTAATGTGTTGGTGAAGGGTTCTTTTTATAGGCAAAGGGATGAGGGCTTTCCTTGTATAAGAAAAGGATTTGTGCATTAAAGAGAGATATTTTTAATTAGTATGCGATAAGGAAATCTTTTAATTAGGGAAGTGATTTGATTTAATTTGATTTATTCTCTTTAGTTAGGGATATGATTTGGTTTAATTAGGCAAGGGATCCATGGGATTTATTTAATTTGGGAAGGGGATTTGGCTTGATTTATGCATGTGTTTAATGTGATTTTTGTTATTTGGGAATGTGTTTGGGCGTGTAGCTTAGGTTCTTGTTTGGGCGTGACTTTCGTCCATTTGGTGGACTTGGGTGTTTGGTTTAATGATGTGTGGGCTTAGTGAGTGATTTATGGGTTTTTGGGCTAAGGGTGTGTTTTAAAACAGAGGTCCAACAAGCGAACCCGCAGCTACTCCAGCGAATTAAATCCAATAATGTGTCAATTCTTGACTCTTCCCTTCCAACGTCCGTTTCCCGTGACTTCCACAACAAAAAGAGGTAGTGTCTCCATTCGAGACTCAACATCGGGACTTATATGAAAAAATGCAGTGCCTATAATCTGGCTCTGCCTCATTGAGCATAGCCATCAATTCTCTAAGAGTTTACTCTTTGTTCAAAATAAACTTCTCCCAGCTTTCGGGTAGAGACTATAAGATCAAATCTTTGGTAGTCTCGGCCACGTAGGTAATGCCCAGCTAACCTAGCTGATCGATGTCAGCAATCATCTGCGACCCCTAGTGCTCGACAGATGTACCCTCTGACATACACGAGCGTAAGAGCTTCTTTCCAATTTGTACTTCTAAGATCTAAGAATAGATCTATGAAGATCCTTTAATTTCAACATCATGGTATTAGGATCTAATCCTTAATTCTGACGAAGGAATTAAAGAGTCATTGTGGTAAGCATAACAGAATGAGCACTAAAGTTATCATCACCATGAGTCTTCCAAAACACATGCTCCACTATTTGCTCAACTCCGGGCTCAGGCCCAAGATGTTTCTCTATCAAATAGAATAACTTCTCAGTTCCCAGGACTATCATGAGGTTTTATTCCCAATCTGAAAATTGGAGCCGTTTAAAGACATTTTCTCTCAGGATTATGTTCTAAACGCTAATATTTTAGTTATATTGATTTTAATGGTCCAACTATCTAATCAATGATTTCGGGTACAACTGAATATAATGATTACTATAGTCTAACTATATAATCAACTATAATTTGATTGGTTAAATTCAAATATATTGATTACTGTAATCCAATTATATAATCAACTATAATTTGAAGTAGTTTGAATACAATCCAACTGTTTAATTAAAACAACGATTAAATATTAGTCCAACTAATATATATTTAAATTAATGACGAAAAATTGAAATGAGCGCGTATTGGCAAGTATCTAAACGAAATTGCAAATTTAATACTTGCCTCCCACTATTTTTTCGACGAGCTTCTAACCTTCTGTTGAGTACTCGAAAAACCTAGTTTCCTAGTGGGCTAGGATCCCATTAAATAACACACAACATTGACTTTGGCCAACAAGTTGTATGAAACTTAACTAGATAGATCTCTAAGATCAATTGGATCTCATCCAATTCCTAGATCCAGTAGGTGGACATCCAAAACCGAAACATATATCTAATAAATGCCAATATATCTAATATATTCCCTAACCTTTTTCCTCTGAATCAACTAAGCCTTGGCTTTGGCACAACAAGCTTAATGATCCCAGTTAAGGGGGACCCATTGACCTTGGAAAGCTTCTTAATCGATGTCGATGGACAAGAAATGATCTTGACTTTGGCCAACAAATCACAACTTGGACAAGACATGCTATATAGAACAAAGCCTTCATGATTCAAACACATCCGCGATGGACAAAGGTCTTGACTTTGGCCAACAAACCAGTGCCAATCTTGGATCTTGAGAATGAATCATTCAATGCAAGGAAAACGCTTAATATTTGTTGAGGGTTTTTCGCATAATTGGAAACCAATTAATTATCTTTGATTAGGTCTCATCATACACCCTTAAACATGCATTCTAAAAGCATAATAAGGCGCGATAAATAAATTAATAATGATATGCGGATGGATATTTAAAACATTTTGTTCCTAGAACAAATCTATCCATTTCCTCTCTCCCGCTAGCATAAATCTTACTTCTACCCAATTACATAACACTTCTAAAGAAACCTCATTTACATTGAGGGGAATAAGTGAGAAGAGAAATACAAAGAGTCAATAGGTAATAGGCTGGACACGCAGGTCCAATTTAATAAATTCTAAATTTATTACGACAATTTCCAAAATTGCCCTCACCCATATAATATCCATCTGATATACATTATTCATACATCACATACATGTATTCACACAAAGCATGTTATTAATCAATCTAATCCAATTAAGTAATCTTTAATTAATGAGCATCCAATGTTCAAACAACGATTTGATTTGCGCTAGTCCAACTCGTTTTCAGAATAAGTACTCAAAGTACGAATTCTTGAATTATATCAAACTATAATATTAAATCCAATTTAATTTGTATTCAATACTAATTCTTTATTTAATTCCAAATTAAATAATTACACTTTATTAATGAGCCTTTGCGACTTAGATTCTAAATCTAATCTTAACGGGTCTCAAAGCATAATTAACATCCAATGTCAATTTAATTAAAATCCAATGGGCTTTCAATTAATTTATAAGGCATGGACTTTGGCAACCAAAGTCTAATAAGGAATCACCCTTTGCCAAAAATCAATTTAATCCCATTAGGCCCAATTAAAATATTAAAGGCCCATTTAATCATATTTGGACTTTATGGAAATGGTTTTAGGCACAATTGGATCCAACCAATTATCCTAAACCAAACTTGGCCCAACAAAGCCCATTAAGCCCAAATACAACTTTATTAGCCCAATTCCAAATTTAGCCCAACTAATTAAATTCCATTATCCCAAATATCATAATTTAATCAATTAAAGTGCATAGCCATAATTAATTATTTAAATCAACATTTCCAAAATACCAAATTACACAATTAATCTTTCTTTAATTAACCAATTTATGTCCAACACAAATTGAAGCAAAATCAATCCCAACATGCTCTTAAGGCTCTCGGCAATTTGGAGATTTTTTATATCAATTTTGATTTCAATCCAATTAAATCACAGACTAATATATCCTATGTATTTTAAACATATCCAATTGTCTAAAATTCAAAATCACCAAGAGCTAGGGTTCTATACCATTCGGCCAAGGCACTAAATTTGGGGAAAATTAATCCAATTAATTTTTCTTCAAATTGATCATGTACAACTCAAAGTTAACATATTATAAGCATGCTCAAACAAACAATTTGAATAAAACATGCTCAAATCAAAAATACCAAATTAAAGTTAAGAACCCTAAATTTAATTTCATGCTTAATAACCGCTCTAATACCATTGTTGGGTTTTCTAGGTCAAACAAAGATCAATTAAGCAATGAAACATGTGAATACAACAAAGTAAGAATGCAGAAAATACTCACTTTAATCGGATTTTGGATGCGTTGAACACAAAAATTTCTCCTTGAAGAATTCGGCCAAGCCCTCCTTGTGTTGATCTTCAAGATCCAAGCTTTGAGTGTTGATTCCAAGCTCAATGATTGGTTTCCTATCACCTTTGAATAACTCATTTGAGTGCTAGATCTTGAAAATATGCAACAAATTTTCATCTCCTTCCTTGTATTGCTCACGGCAATGGAAGAAAAAACAAGAAGAAAGTGGCGTGAGATAGAGAGAGAGAGAGAGAGAGAGGTGAGTGTGTTGTGTTATTTGATTTCAAAAATCAAAATTAAAGATATAGCAAAGATGGTATATGTCTTTCAACTTTAGAAAATGTGTTTTACAAGTTAACTACACATCATCACCCACTTCACCTAAATCCATCACCAAAAAATGATGATAAAGACAAGTAATGTGACATGTGATGTGACTTTGGGCCCCACTTGATTCAAAATCTGAGTGGGCCCGCAACACATCCCGGGCTCGGGTTCGCTAATTCTGAATTAACGAATTTTCTATTGCGACGTAATTAAATCAAATTTAATTAAATAATTATGCCTATCAAAATTACTATTCATGTCGATAGCGAATTAATTCTAAATTAACTCGTTCGACCGAATTAAAATCTAATTTTAATTCCACGTCGAAATCTAATTTCGTTTAATATATCAAATATATTATTTTATCGATTAATTCCAAATTAATCGTTCTCTCTCTTTAAATAGTATTTTATCCAAGATAAATTCTCTCTGTTATTAATCCTAGATTAATTTTCTCTCTCTTATAATTAATCCCAGATTAATTATATCTGAGTCATACGTCATCGGTGAATCTTCGGGAAGCGACCCATGAGATCCCTGGATATGTTGGCAGTAAATCCGGTCGTCAGACTATCCGAACACGTATGTAACTCGTACTATGTTTTTACCGATTTACGAGACATGGTTGGCTTCTAGCAAAGCACCGTGCCTACCCTATTCTCCAGAAATATTCTTAAATGAATATTTAATCTTTATCAGGCGTAGTATACGTAGTATTGTGTATTGCGATCCAGTATCAGATGTCACATGCTAGGCTTGGGGCTGGAATTATGCCTGCATCGTACGAAGCATATATCGGATCTCTGGTAACTAGTCTCTATAATCGGATAAACATGACATAGTCATATTATCCCGATAGCTGCAACATACAAGAGTACTAGTTCCGTATCATGCGTGATCATCATCTTCAGATGATTGAAGTGATACTTCCATCTTGACATCACACCCAACACACTACGATTCTCAATATAACCAGAAAAAGCGTACACAAAACATGTTAAACTACAAAAGCGGAACATTGTTGCAGCTGAGGCAGCAAAAGAAGCATTTTGGATCTATAATATTCCTAATTAGATTAGGAGTAGTTCTGTTAGCAGCTGAGCTAGGCTACATCATAGGCTAAGGAAGCACGGTCTCATCAACGATCCAAGTATGTACTTCAATCGTTTCAAGTTTGAACGGCCCGTACATAGTTCAGGTGGAGAACACCTGAGTGATTGGCTATTGGCCAAGTGGGAGATTGTTGGACAATTATGACTCATAGCATCACTATTTGTACAGAACATGGTGTTGTTGTACAAATTAACTATGTGACAAAGGAAATTGCTCTTTATCATTTGTAATTGGATTATCGGGATATATAAATGATAAAAGTCCTTATGATTAGTATCAGATTAATAAGATATGAGACAATATTAATCCACTAAGGTTTAATCATTAAATATCCATAGTCGTAGTATTATCGAGACTGGACATCGATAATGCGGAATAGGCTAGTATTACACTTGTGCGTGTTATAGAAGCGTAACGACATAGTTCTCATATATTTGGGTTTTGGATACTCATGCAAGTGTAATAGGAGGTTCTGTTTACCGATGGTACGGAAACAACTTCGCTCTGGATAGACCCCTCGGAATCCCATTGGTAGTATTACTATGTGTCTATAGGAGTCCGAATCAGGGTAGGTGTATTAGGTCTTAACCTGAGACTTGCATCACTAATACTTGCGACAATCAGTATACTTTGGTTTTGGTCGTCCAAGGCTTTAACAGGTTCTGTGTAAGCCTCTTCTGGGTATACTGAGAATCGTAGTGTATTGGGTGTGATGTCAAGATGGAAGTATCACTTCAGTAATATGGAGATGATGATCACGCAGGGATACAGAACTGGTACTGTTGGGTTTCTATTAAGTCCCAATGATCATTTTCAAGCAAGAAACATATGTGAATGCAACAACGAAAAATGGCAGAAACATACTTACATCGATCGGATTTGGTGATGCGAGAAACATCAAAATCTTCAAGCTTTTCCTTCGATTGTGCTCTCGGATTTCTTCAAAAATTTGAGCTCCAAATTCGGCCATGGATGTCCTCCAAGCTCCAAGCTTGTGATGTGTGATTCCATGCTCACAAGTCGGTTTCCCTATCACCTTCGCAAGACCTCGAATGTGTGCTAGCACCTTGGAAATATTGCCGCAAAACTTCCTATTCTTCTCCTACATCTCACGGCTTTCATTGTGAAAATGAAGAAGAAAATGGCCTAAGCCGAGAGAGAGAATATAGTAAGTGGAGGGAAAAAAGTGTTGTGTGTTTTGTGTATCTAATACCAAATATAAAAGTCAAATACCAATTAATAATATAATGGTATATGTCTTTCAATCACACTTGAGTGTCTAACACTCTTCCATCAATTTCCATCACTATTCACATCAATGATGACAAGTTGTCAATCACTCAAAGTGACTAGACATCATATCAATCAAAGTGACTAATGATTTGACGCTTGATGTGACTTGTGGCCGCACTTGAATTCGAAATGCGATTGCGCCCGCAAACACTCCCGGGCTCAGGTTCGCTAATTCTGAATTAACGAATTTTCCGTTGCAACGTAATTAAATAATTATGCCTAGCAAAATTACTATTCACGTCGCTAACGAATTAATTCTAAATTAACTCACGACAATGGAAGAAAAAACAAGAAGGAAAGTGGCGTGAGATGAAGAGAGAGAGATAGGTGAGTGTGTTGTGTTATTTGATTTCAAAAATCAAAATTAAAGATATACCAAAGATGGTATATGTCTTTCAACTTTAGAAAATGTGTTTTACAAGTTAACTACACATCATCACCCACTTCACCTAAATCCATCACCAAAAAGTGATGATAAAGACAAGTGATGTGACATATGATGTGACTTGTGGGCCCCACTTGATGAAAATCCGAGTGGGCCCGCAACACATCCCGAGCTCGGGTTCGCTAATTTCGAATTAACGAATTTTCCGTTGCGACGTAATTAAATCAAATTTAATTAAATAATTATGCCTAGTAAAATTACTATTCATGTCGCTAGCGAATTAATTCTAAATTAACTCATTCGCCCGAATTAAAATCTATTTTAATTCCACGTCGAAATCTAATTACGTTTAATATATCGAATATATTATTTTATCGATTAATTCCAAATTAATCGTTATCTCTCTTTAAATAGTATTTTATCCTAGATAAAATCTCTCCGTTATTAATCCTAGATTAATTTTCTCTCTATTATAATTAATCCCAGATTAATTATATCCGAGTCATACATCATCGTTGAATATTCGGGAAGCGACCCATGAGATCCCTGGATATGTTGGCAATAAATCCGGTCGTTGGACTATCCGAACACGTACGTACCTCGTACTGCATTTTTACCGATTTATGAGACATGGTTGGCTTCTAGCAAAGCACCGTGCCAACCCAATTCTCCAGAAATATTCTTAAAGGAATATTTAATCTTTGTCAGGCGTAGTATACGTAGTATTGCGTATTGCGATCCAGTATCGGATGTCACATGCTAGGCTTGGGGCTGGAATTGTGTCTGCCCCGTACGAAGCATATATCGGATCTTTGGTAACTAGTCTCTATAATCGGATAAACATGACCTAGTCATATTATGCCGATAGCTGCAGCATACAAGAGTACTAGTTCCATATCCTCTGTGATCATCATCTTCATATGACTGACGTGATACTTCCATCTTGACATCACACCCAATACACTACGATTCTCAATATACCCAAAAGAGGCATACACAGAACCTGTTAAAGCCCTGGATGACCAAAACCAAAGTATATTGATTGTCCCAAGTATTAGCGATGCAAGTCTCAGGTTAAGACCAAATACACCTACCCTGATTCGGACTTCCATAGACACATAGTCATACTACCATTGGAATTCCGAGGGGTCTATCTAGAGCGAAGCTGTTTCCGGACCATTAGTAAACACAACCTCCTATTACACTTGCATGAGTATCCAATACCCAAATATATGAGAACTATGTCGTTATGCTCCCACAACGTGCACAAGTGGAATACTAGTCTATTCCGCATTATCGATGTCCAATCTCGATAATACTATGACTAGGGATATTTTAATGATTAAACCTTAGTGGATTAATATTGTCTCATATCTTATTAATCTGTTACTAATCATATGGACTTTTATCATTTATATATCCCGGTAATCCAATTACAAATGATAAAAAAGCAATTTTCTTTGTCACATAGTTAATTTATACAACAACACCATGTTCTGTACAAATAGTGATGATATTGCTCATAATTGTCCAACAATCTCCCACTTGGCCTATAACCAATCACTCAAGTGTCCTACACCTGAACTATGTATGGTTCGCTCAAACATCTGCTGAGAAACTGCTTTCATTTGCGGATTTGCAAAGTTATCATCTGATGCGATTTATTCGATCATCACATCGCCACGATGTATGATCCGAACGAATCAGATGAATAGTTTAAGTATATACTTGGATAGTTGATGAGACTATTAATTCTTTAGCCTGTGCTGTAGCCTAGCTCAGCTGCTAACAGAACTACTCCAAATCCAATTAGGATAGTTATAGATCCAAATCGCTTCTATTACTGCTTCATCTGCATCAATATTTCGCTTTTGTTATTTATTCGGCAACAGTATCTTGTTTGGAAGATTTCCAGCTCATTATTCCGTTATTCAAACTATATAGTACCTTTATTATGACTTATAGTCATTTTTTTCGGTTTGGAAACTTGCAACGGTGAACCTAGTCACTTCAAGTTCTCCTCCTCCATAGCTTAAGAAAGCATCCTTAGTTCATCTAAGATACTTAAGGATGTTCTTAACATCAATCCAGTGACTATCACTTGGATTGGCCTGATTGTGACTCCATATGCTCAAAGCATATGAGACACCAGGTCGCGTACATATCTTTCAATGTACGAGTTCACGAAGAGTGCCAACAACTTTTAGATCTATCCCAGTAGATCCTTATTCCTAGAATAAAGGTTGTCTCTCCCAAGTAATCTACGGAGAATTTTCATGAAAGCCAAGCTTTCACCGATTGTATTATGGGAATATCATTTCCAAGAAATGACATGTCATCATTTTCTAGGACAATCATTGTCAGTGCGCTCCCACTAACCTCCTTATATACACAAGAATAATTTTCGTTTTGAATTATATCATATACCATTATGATCTTATCAAAACGTTAGTTCCAAGAACGTAATGCTTGCTTCAATCCATAAATGGATCGATTTAACTTGCAAACCTTGTTTGCTTGTTTTGGTACGACAAAATCATTAGGATGTTTTAAACATCCTCCAAAAGGTTTCCGTTTAAGAAAAGCGATTTTGACGTTTAGCTGCCATATTTCATAAATGAAACATGCAGCATTAGCAAGCATTATCCAAATGGATTTAATCATGGCAACAAGTAAAAGATTTCATCGTAATCGACATAATGTTGATAACGATACCTTTTCGCTACAAGCCTAGCTTTGTACGTTGGTATGTGGCCATCCATGTTAGTCTTCCTTGATGATTCATATAGTACCATAGGCACAATGCTTTCCGATACATCAACCAGTGTCTAAACTTGATTGGTATACATGGAATCCATTTCAGACTTCATGACACTTTGCCATGAAAGGAGTCGATACCTTGTATCACTTCCTCATATGTAGCCAATTCGTCTTCCTCAATAAGATTGACATTTTCATGAGGTGAGATCAGAAACCCATATCTCCCAGGATGTTTTCTGACTCTCTCCGACTTACGCGGTTCTCGTATATTCGAAGATTATGGTACAATTTCATCCCTGATGAACTGTTTGTGTTCCATTAAAGAATTGGTGCCGGGAATAGTATTACTCCGATTTTCATCGAGTTTTACTTTCCTCCCACTTACCACTGTATATAGGTATTCCTTTTAGGAAAACCGCATGGAGAGCAACAATTACATTGTTCTCTTGTGAGTTGTATAAGTACTATACTTTGGTTACCCTAGGATAACCTACAAATAGGCACTTATCCGATTTGGGTTCCAATTTGGTATCATCCACACATATGCCTAGCATTCCCAAATCTTCAGGAATGAGAAAACCTGGTTTCTTTCATGTTCATATCTAATATGAAATCTGTCTAACATATTTTCATGGAACCTTATTCAAAATAAGTTTTGCACTGTTTAATGCGTATCCCTAGAAGGAAAATGGTAGCTCAGAGTGACTCATAATTAACCTTACCATGTCCAACAAAGTTCGATTTCTCTGTTCGGACACACCGTCAAATTAAGGTGTTCCGAGAGGAGTCCACTATGAAAGAATACTATACTATTTCAAATAGTCGAGAAACTTATTGCTTAAGTATTTTCCACCACGGTCTAACCGTGACGGTTTAATACTTTAGCCGATCTGTCTGTCTAATTCGTGTCGAAACTCTTTGAATTTATAAAAAATTTCTAATTCGTGTTTCTAAAGAAACACATAACCATAACGTGATGCCACATCCGTAAAGGTTACGAAGTGTTCATATCCACCTCTAGCCTAGCTAGATATGGGCCCACTTACGTCACTATGAACGAGGGCTAACAGATCTGTGTCACTTATACTTTTACCAAGTAAAAAGTGTTTTAGGTACTTTGCCTAATAAACTAGATTCGTAGACATTATTTGATTAGAATCAAATCCGTCCTAGTACCCACTCTTCGAAAGTGTGGATATACGAGTCTTGTTAATGTGTCCCAGACAACAATGCCATAAATAAATCTCAATTGATTTATTTAGTTTGAGGTATTTTTTTGCCATGTTATACATTTGAGATTCATTTATATTCAAACTATAAATACTGTTATTCATATCTAATGTGTTTATCTCAATATCATCTTTATATAATAAAACACTTAGTGTTCAGGAATAAAAAGGTATACCCGCAACGGGTTAAACTTAGATATATAGATAATATTTCTAGTCAAACTAGGTACATTATAAATAACATTTTCCTATTTAAGTACATGCCCGAAGGGTAGTTCCTAAACTTAGGTTTCTACGGTTAAAACAGCGACTCTCGTCCCGTTTATGACTCGTAGGTCGATCCCATATGAATTCAGTCTCCTGCTCATCAGCAGATTATGCACATCAGTACATATTTATGTACCACTTTTAGTATCAAAAATCCAATCTTGAAACTAATAGTGAACATGTTTATGACAAACATAATTGAAGCTGGAGCCTTGCCCCGCCTTCACTTCCTTCATGTCTGCCTTGTCTATACGGCAGTCACGCTTTAGTGACCCCGTTTGCCACATTTTAGGCAGACATCTTGGGATATGTCCTTTGTCTTCCTAGAAGACTGGGATGATTTCGCCTTTGCCCCTCTAGAAGCTCTGTGTAGGACACAGAAATCAGCGACGCTGTTCTTGGCTCGCGGCCTAGTTGGGAGTATGAAATAGCTCGCGAGGAACTAAACTGGAGAAATACATGGATTCGCCACCGGTGTGAACCGGGAAAATGTGATTTAAGGCCGCACTCCCCCCCCGCAAGGGAAGACCTCAAAACGTTGGGTTCGGAATGGTCCCTTACTTATGTCACTTGTAATGATATGATTTGTGCAACAAACTAACCAATCTACTCAACATTATGCTCAAAGGTAACTTAGATCTAGTCCGCATTCATCAAAATAATCCTATGACTAAGTTCGCATGCTTTAAAAATAAGTCATTTAACGGCAAGCATATAATATCACACAACGAGCATGTCGAATCATCATACATAAAGAACAAATAAATAACTACTCAAACAAAACGTAAACTAAATTCCTATGCAAAATCAAAGTATTAAATCATGCATAAAGAAATAATATAGTCATACTTAAAAATAAACAATATTCCAGACTAAATCATGCTTAGATAAATAAATAACATATTAGATTAAACCATGTTAAATAAAAATAATCTACTAACTATATCATACTCAAATACAAGATGGATGAAACGAAATACGTGTGTCTCTTAAGTAGTACGTGGCATTGTATCCCGAGTGCAAACCGCAATACCGTCCTTCGAAATTGGCTACGGAATTTACGTCCGAGTTTCCATCTGATATACCATAAAAGAGAACACACATTTCGCTCATCCGGAAATCACATCATGCTTCAATAAACGACTCTCATGCGATAATATATTAAAATAAATAAAAGAAACGAAAGATAATAAATAAAGAAGGTGCCCTCAGGTCTAACCTCTTTTGTCGTTTCTCGAAAGCGCGTTACATGGCCGTCATAATGGTTGATGTTCCGTAACTTTTCTGGTTCACTAATCCAATGTTTTTCTTAGCTGTCTCACTGTTTGGGCTGCTTTTTCACACTCTTTTCGCGGTTCGCTTCGTGTTGTTTATGTTTATTTTCTGGTCACAGTTTTTTTGGTAATTATGGGACTGTTTTGTGGGTTATTTGGACTGGTTTGGGCTGCTGTTTTGGAAGGGTTTAGGGCTAAAAATTGGGTAGTTTATGCGGCAGTTTCAGGGTATTTTCTGGGTAGTTTTAAGGGTCTATTTGTGCGGCAAACTAGGTAGTGTAGTGGGGGATGTGTACGTACAGTTTGTGGCAGTGTAGTGGGGCTATTTGGTGAGGGGACGTGCGGCAATTCCTGGCAATTTTTAGGTGTGATTTGCGGTAGTGAGGGCTGGACAGTTTAAGTGTTTTGCGGTGGTATTTAGGTGTGCAGGGAATGGGCTTTATGAGGTAGTTAAGGGGGTCGTATTACGGTAGTTTTGGGGTATAGTTTGCGTGTAGTTTAGGCAGTGAGGGGTATGGATTATACAGCAGTTTTGGAGTGGTTTACTGGCTGTGTTGCTCGACAGTTTGTTTACAGTTATTGGAGGCTGTGTGATGCGCTGAATGGGCTGAAGGTTACGTGTTGAGGGCAATGGTGTGTGGCTTTGGGAGAGGCAGCAACGTGAGTTAGGTTGAGGAGGGGGGCATGTGGCTTATGCGTGAGGCAGGGGGCTTGTTGTTACGTGAGGGGAAGCTAGGCGTGAATGGATTGTGTTTGTTGGCAGGCGTGAATTGGCTATGCGTTGAGGGCTATTAGTTTGTTGAAGCAGTGAGGCAATGAAGGTAATGGCGTGAAGGCTTGAGGCTAATGGCGTGAAGGTGTGGGCGTGCAGTGCTAGGGTATTTGTACGTGAACAAAAGCAAGGCATGAGGTATTTGCGTGAAGGTGTGCTAGGCTATTTGCTTGGTGTTTTAGTGAGGATCAACTAGCTAGGGGTTTAATGTGTTGGTGAAGGGTTCTTTTTATAGGCAAAGGGATGTGGGCTTTCCTTGTTTGAGAAAGAGAAGGATTTTTGCATTATAGGGATACATTTTTAATTAGTATGGGATAAGGAAATCTTTTAATTAGGAAGTTATTTGATTTAATTTGATTTATTCTCTTTTAGTTAGGGATATGATTTGGTTTAATTAGGTAAGGGATCCATGGGATTTATTTAATTTAGGAAGGGGATTTGGCTTGATTTATGCATGTGTATAATGTGATTTTTGTTATTTGGGAATGTGTTTGGGCGTGTAGCTTAGGGTCTTGTTTGGGCGTGACTTTGGTCCATTTGGTGGGCTTGGGTGTTTGGTTTAATGATGTGTGGGCTTGGTGAGTAGTTTATGGGTTTTTAGGCTAAGGGTGTGTTTTAAAACAGAGGTCCAACAAGCGAACCCGCAGCTACTCCAGCGAATTAAATCCAAAAATGTGTCAAGTCTTGACTCTTCCATTCCAACGTATGTTTCCATCGACTTCCACAACCAAAAGTGGTAGTGTCTCCATACGAGACTCATCATCGGGACTTATATGTAAAAATGCAGTGCCTACAGTCGCCCCCACTTTGATGGGACTTGTACAGTGTATGACAATGACAATCCTATCAAAGTGCGTGTAATGCATTGTTACTTACCTGGCTCGCCAGCTGCCACCTGGCTTGCCTGTTGCTCTGAACTGAATTGATGATGTGCCATTCCTGGCCTGCTAAACCCCGTACCTAGGGTGTCGCGGTAGTCCACAATAGTCCACAATACTCCACGGTAGTCCACGGTAGTCCACAATACTCCACGATTGTCCACGGTAGTCCACATAGTCCACAATACTCCACGGTAGTCCACGGTATTCCACGGTAGTCCATAATACTCCACGATAGTCCATGATAGTCCACGGTAGTCCACAATACTCCACGATAGTCCACAATACTCCACGATAGTCCACTATAGTCCACATAGTCCATGATAATCCAAGATAGTCCATGATAGTCCACATGTCTTACCTGGCATGCTAAACCTCGTACCTAGGGTGTCACGGTAGTCCACAATAGTCCACAATACTCCACGGTAGTCCATAATACTCCATGATAGTCCACGGTAGTCCAAAATTGTCCACAACTCCACATAGTCCACAGTAGTCCACGGTAGTCCACAATACTCCACGATAGTCCACATTTGTCCACAATACTCCACGATAGTCCACGGTAGTCCACATAGTCCATGATAATCCACGATAGTCCACATGCCATACATGGCGTGCTAAACCCCGTACCTAGGGTGTCTCGGTAGTCCACAATAGTCCACGATAGTCCACATGCTATACCTAGCGTGCTAAAACCGTACTTAGGTGTCGTGGTAGTCCTCAATAGTACATAATAGTCCACATGCCGAACCTGGCAAAACTGATACTATGTCTCCATACCCGGAGTGCCATACCCGGCAAAACTGATACTGATGCTAATGTGGGCTTCGCCCCCAGAGTGCCATACCCGGCAAGACTGATACTGATGCTAATGTGGGCCTAGCCCCCAGAGTGCCATACCTGGCAAGACTGATACTGATAATGTGATGGTTCGTTCTCGAACCATGCTGTGAGGTGGTCCATTCCCGAACCGTTACTGTGTGAGGTGGTCCATTCCCGAACCATTACTGTGATGTGGTTCATTCTCGAACCTTGCTCCATTCTCGGAGTGCAATTCCAGGCTTGTTCATTCCCGAACCGTGCTCAATTCTCGGAGTGCCATTCCCGGCTTGTTCATTCCCGAACCTTGCTCCATTCTCGGAGTGCCATTCCCGGCTTGTTCATTCTCGAACTGTACTCCATTATAGGAATGATATTCCCGGCTTGTTCATTCTTGAATTGTTCTCCATTCTCGGAGTGCCATACCCAGAGTGCCATACCCGGCAAAACTGATACTGATGCTAATGTGGGCTTCGCCCCCAGAAGACCATACCTGACAAGACTGATACTGATGCTAATATGGGCCTCGCCCTCAGAGTGCCATACCCGGTAAGACTGATACTGATAATGTGATGGTTTATTCTCGAACCATGCTGTGAGGTGGTCCATTCCCGAACCGTTACTGTGTGAGGTGGTCCATTCCCGAACCGTTACTGTGATGTGGTCCATTCTTAAACATTTCTCCATTCTCAGAGTGCCATTCCCGGCTTGTTCATTCCCGAACCGTGCACCATTCTCGGAGTGCCATTCCCGGCTTGTTCATTCCCAAACCTTGCTCCATTCTCAGAGTGCCATTCCCGGCTTGTTCATTCTCAAACTGTGCTCCATTCTCGGAGTGCTATTCCCGGCTTGTTCATTCTCGAATTGTGCTCCATTCTCTTAGTGCTGATGATGTGTGTCTCCATACCCGGAGTGCTGATGATGTAGTGGGCCCTCGAACTTGGGTCGCATCAAGAAACTGCAACTGATGTGTGGGCCCTCGACCCTGATACACATCCTAAAATTAATGATGTAGTGGGTCCTCGACCCTGGGACGCATCCCGGAACTATAACTGTTGATGCAGTGGGCCCTCGACCCTAGGACGCATCCCGGAACTACAACTAACAGTGGGGGCCCTCGATCATTGGACTCATCCCAATACTGCTGACAATGTGGGCCTCGCCCTCAAACTGATGATGTAGTGGGTCCTTGACCCTGAGACGCATCCCGAAACTACAACTGATGATGCAGTGGGCCCTCGACCTGAGACGCATCCCGAAAATGCAACCGACAATGGGTACATAATAACAGTCTGAAAGATTTAGTACATGTCCCGACGGAGTTCCAAAATATAAGTCCCAACAACCAAAACGGTGACTCGAGTCCCATTTCCAACGCGGAGGTCATCTCTCATGAGGCCAGTCTCCTGCTAATCTGAAGATCCTGCACATCAGTACATATATGACTACCACAACCATAATCAAAATCCAATTTTTAAAACTAAATGTAGACATGTTTATTTCTGTAACAAACATACCTGAAGCCGTGCCTTGCCCACTTTGATTTCCTTCATGTGCGTCTT
Organism: Zanthoxylum bungeanum; assembly: GCA_019454045.1. Taxonomy (NCBI): domain Eukaryota; kingdom Viridiplantae; phylum Streptophyta; class Magnoliopsida; order Sapindales; family Rutaceae; genus Zanthoxylum; species Zanthoxylum bungeanum. The sequence goes on along the minus strand of SKCR01055120.1, from coordinate 43,422 downwards.
GTACTCACGGTAGTCACGCTTCCAGTGACCCGTTTTGCCACACTGCATGCATACATCTTGAGATTTGTCTTTAGCCTTCCCAGAAGACTTTGACGATTTTGCCTTGCCCTTCTTCTTCTTCTTCTTCTTTACACCTCCAGTTGGCTTGGGCCAAGCCCTCGGAGACTGAGATGTTGAAGCGAAGTGCGCCTCGCATTTTTTGCCATTCAATAGCTCATTTTCTTCTTCACGCAGCATTGCCATCAGCTCTCCAAGAGTATGCTCATGGTTCATCATATTGTAGTTCATGATGAACTCGCTCAAGCTGTCAGGAAGAGACTGCAAGATCAAATCTATAGAAGTCTCAGCCTCAAAGGTTATGCCTAGCTGACCCAGCTATTCAATGTCAGCAATCATCTGTGACACATGGTGCTCAACAGATGTACCCTCTAACATTCGAGAGCGAAAAAGATTTTTCTACAATTCATACCTTTGCGATCTAAGGTTAGATCGATGAAGGTCCTTCAATTTTGCCATCATAGTATAGGGATCCAATCCCTTATTTTTGCGAAAGTGAGGGGTCATCGCAGCGAGCATGACGGATTGAGCAGTTGAGTTGTCATCGCTATGAGTCTTCCAAGCTCAAGCTCAAGCGGCTGCTTATTTTCGGACATAGGCCCGAGAGGTCTCTCTATCGTATATAGCATCCTCTCAGCCCCCAAGAGAATCCTGAGATTCATATCCCAATCAGGAAAGTTCACACCATTAAAGACATTTTCTCCCAAGATAATGTCTCTAACTCCGATCTTTCTTGTCATCTTAATTGCAATAGTCAAACTATTCAATTAACGATATTTGGGTACTCTAGGCATTGCATTTTTGCATGTGAAACCCGATGATGAGTCTCAGTTGGAGGCACTACCTTTTAAGTAGTGGAAGCCGTGGGAAACGGACGTCGGGAGGTAGGAGTCAAGAATTGACTCATATTCGGATTAAGTTCGCTGGTTTAGCTTCGGGTTACTTGTTGGTTTTCTGTTTTAAAAATTATTCCCGGCCCAAAACACTCACAAATCACCTAACCTCGGCCCAAAATCCCCGCAAGCCCCTTGGCCTTGACCTAAAACCCCCGCAAGCACACACACCTAGCCCACACAAACTAAACCCACCAACCAAAGGCCCACACGCCCACAACAAGGCCCACACGCCCATTCCACCCTAATACACACCCAAATTAAATACAATATTAAGTTAAATATTAATTAGATAATGTAATTAAATAAAATAATAATTAAATCATTTACCAAATTAAATAAAACATAAATAAAGCATGCCTAATTTAAAAAAATCAAATATGTTTATACCTAATTAAAAAGATGCTATACCTAATTAAAATAAATCATAACAAATTAAAAATATTGACTTCCTAATCTAACAAATTAAATGCCTAATCCTAACAATCAAATATATTGTATTCCTAATCTAAACCAAATTTGTCCCCCTCAATCTTTGACTTTCCTTCCTCAACACAAAATCAAATCCCTTCTTTGTGAGACAAGGAGTAGCCCTAGCCATTCTCTATATAAACAACCCCTAACGAAGACATGACTCCCCTAGCTCATACACATAATTCTCACGCAAGTCACAACACAAAAAGCCCTAGCCGCTCACGGCAATAGCAACAAAGAACACAAACAATTCTCTTCATCTCCTCCACACATCACCGAAAATCTCTCCCCCCATACAGCACCCTCCATCACCGAAAATATACCCCTAAACAGAATCCCAAACAAGCTCCAAACAGCCGCTAAAGTACCCCCAAACAGAAGCCCATTTCCCCCCGAAAATAGCAGTAAAATCCTCTTAAAACAGTCCATAAAATCCTTAAAACAGTAACATAAAAACTGCACTTATAATCCTTAAAATAATCACACAAAACTGCACTTAAAACCCACAAAAAACACTCGAAACAGTCCGTTGAAACGTCAAAACAGTGACCTGAACAGTGAGCAAAACGGAGGCCAAACAGCAAGCAAAGCAGCAAAACAATGAGCCAAGACGCTAAACCAGTGAACCTGAGAAATAAATGAGCTTTACCCTTCTGATCTCCGCGAAAAGCAAGTCCGAAAGTCGGCAAAAAAGGTTAGACCCGAGGGTATTTTCCACATTCGTCTTCTGTTTTATTTTTATTATTCATTGAGTATTGTTCGCATGATCGTTATGACAAAATGTATGTTGTGGCCCTTGATAGATAAATATGCATGTATCATGAAATATTGTATGTTGTGGACTTGGAATAAAATAAAAGATGTGTTAACTCTCGCGGTATATCGGATGAAAACCCGAACATAAATTTCATAGCCGATTCCGAATGGCCGGTAGTATGATCTGTACTCGGGATACAACTCCACGTACCGCTTGAGTAAATGACACTCTCTTTTGTTTTAATGTTGCTTTGGTTTATTTATTTTTTGTCATTAGAATTCTGCATGTTATTTTTTTATGCATGATTCAATCAAGCGCATGGGTTAGTAAGTGCGATGAAAGGTCCCCTATTTGGAGGGGTTAAAATCTTTTACCACGATGCTTTGCCGCGCCGGTTGATGTGTGTTCGGTTGAATGCAAGATATGTTCAATCGGGCATACTAAATTTGATATTATTGTTTTTTTTTTAATTCTTTGTATGCATGATGCAATCGAGTTCATGGGCTTAGTAAGTACGATGAAAGGTCCCCTATTTGGAGTGGTTAAAATCTTTTACCACGATGTTTTGCCGCGTCGGTTGATGTGTGTTCGGTTGAATGCAAGATATGTTCAATCGGACATACTAAATTTCATATAATTATCTTTATCTTTGTACTCATTGTAACGAAAGGCGCATGGGCTTATTGTGTTGGATCAAAAGGTCCTCCATTCGGGGGAAGAAAAGTCTAAAAGGCTACCTTTACAACGATATTTTCCGTGTCTTTCATTTATTGATTGCATCGTCTATCCCCGTCTTGGCTCGACCTATTGTCATTGGTGTACCCATATTCTCAGCCCTTGCACTTCCTTTATTCACGCAAAACACATGTCTCCCTTAAAGCCCCCTAGCCTCAACACTCCCCCAAACCTTCAACACAGCTCACGGCACCTACGCCACCCACGTAACAACACACTGCCTCACGCCAAATTGCATTTAATTTCATTCACCGCTTAACACAAGCCACCTATCCCTCACGATAAAACCCCCCTTAAAACCACCCTGTCTCCTTCAATTCACGCACAAACTCACGCACGTAGCACACTGCCCCCCACCGCCTAAAGAGCCCATAAACACGACAAAAGCCTTCAACGCCCCTAGCTTCATCACAAACGCACACTTGCCCCCATGTTGACAGTCCCCACGCACTCAAACAATTCACGCAATTCGGCTGCCATAAGAAGCCGCTTTCACAAGAACAACTCATCATGTCATTAGCCCTAACCTAGCACTCCTCGCCTAGCCACACTGCCAGTGCATACACTCACAACTCCTCACGTCATAAAGCCACCTTGCACTCACACACCACTTACAACTCTCACATAAGCCAACTATACCATTCATGCATGTATTATGAAATCCCATATTGCCATTCTTATCTTTGTACGCATCATGATGAAAATCATGTTTATATTCCATTGGTTGCATCATTTACCTTAGTCTTGGCTTAACGTATTACAATTCATATATCCATGTCATGATAGCATTTGAGTACTATTTTTGTGGTATATCGGATGGAAACCCAAACATAAATTCTGTAGCCGATTCCAATGGACGGTAGTGCGGTCTGTACTTGGGATACAATTCCACGTACCACTTGGAAAAGTGCTCACATGTGTGCTTGTGTGGTTAGTGTGTGCTCGTGCTTTCGTGAATACAATATGCCAATGAAGTTGTATGTTCATTGCTACGTTGATGTACTTTCAAGCATGTAATCTTGGATGTGAAATATATTAAAATTTAGGTGTAAGTTTTATTTTTCTACATGTGAATTTAGAAGCATGTACTCTTGGAAAGAATGGTGTTACTTAAGCTTGATTAAATTATTACACAAATCCTTTCATCACAAGTGACATAAGTAAGGGACCATTCTGAACCCAACGGTTTGAGGTCTTCCCTTGCGAGGGGTGAGTGCGGCCTTAAATCTCATTTTCCCGGTTCACACCGGGTGGCGACTCCATTATTATTCTCCTGTTTAGTCCCCCGCGGGCTACTCCGTACTCCCAACTAGGCCGCGAGCCTAGGACATCATGCGTCGCCCAGTTTCTGTGTCCCACAGTCTGGCGACTCCACTGGGGATAGAGAATGGGCCCCGAAAATATGTCTTGTAATGTTTGGATTTATGTTCTAATTGACCGTGTCTATAGTGGATAAAGGGGGGTTTAATCAAGGGCATTTTGAGGCTAGGTAATGGTTTGGTGTCTTCTTCATTCACTACACCTTCCTAGAAGGAAAAGCTGTGAAGGCACCTTTATGGCCATCTACTCGTAGCCTATTGTGATGGACTAATTTGGAGGACTCATTGTTTATTCCTGTTACCAGCGATAAGGCCTAGTAGCTAGGGTACTTAAGAGAGCCTCGCTCCACCCTCCCTCTGGGGAATCTGCAACGGGAAATCCATTTGACAGTCAGTCACACACCATAGCTCATTGGCACGTACTTTAGTGTATAAAAAAGGGTGCGCTCACTTGGTCGCTCGAACCCTTGATTGGGGAGACCTAGTTGTGGGCCACCCATATAGACCGAGATTGTATGGTTAAAGTAACAATTATTTCCTTGAATATGTGCTTGTGGACCATCCTCATTTGGATGCAGTTGGACTATTGTCAGAATGCAGACTTGCTGGGCCATTTAAACTGGGGCAAGTTCGTACCTTATGACCACTTGTGCCCAAAGCTTCTGAAATGTTGATGGGCCATCCTGTAAAATTATTGTTTTATATTTGCATTATCTTTCTTCTTATGCTTGTGTTTGGGAACATCGTCGTTTGGATCCATTTGGACCATTTGTCAGGGGATATGGACTTGTTGGGCCATTTAAACTGGGACAAGAACGTATTTTATGATGATTGGGCCAAAGGCTTCTAAGTGATTGATGGGCCACTTTGGCGTGTGTTCGAACATTACCTTTGGATTTAGTTGGGTCATTGCCATGAGATGTGAATTCGTTGGGCCATTTAAACTGGGACGAGTTCGCTCCTATGACAGTTAGCCCAAAAGCTTCTAAAATGATAACGGGGCGATTGTTTGAAAATTTTAGTTGATTTAGTATGTTATATATGTTACATGCATCTCATGCACCTCATACATACATATATCATGTTAACAACCTCTATGTCTTAGAAAAGCATCATAGATCGTGTTGGGTTAGAAAAGAGGGAAGACTCACCAAAAATCGAGAACAGACATGAGTGAATCAGATATGAGGTATCCCGTATGGATCAGTTGGAAAACGGTCTCACCAAGATCACTGAACAGTTGCAAGCCTGACTACTGCTGTGGCTGGTATGGCTGTGCCCCGTGCTGGGGGAAATTCTGAGAATGTGAGGCGTGAGGAGCCTCCGAATGGGTTGGGGGATGATATCCCCACTTTTGATGATGATATGGCAGAGTATGCAGCAGCAAGCAGAGTATCTGGGTCTCAGGCAGAGTTACAGAAACTTCGGGATCAGGTTGAGTCAGTTACCCGCAAGATGAGGGGTAAGAATGATGATTTGCTTGATTATGACACACTGACTTTCGAGGAACAGTTGCCGGCACAGTTCAAGATGCCTGATATGGCTAAGTTTAACGGAATGGGGATCCAAGGGTGCATCTCCGACAGTTTGTATCAGTCATGAGTTCAGTTGGCCTATCTCAGCGCAAGTGCAGAAGATGTTTGGAATGTCGCTCGAGGGAGCTCCTGTGGTGTGGTACCACAGTTTGGAGAAGAAAGTGAAGGAAGATTGGAGGGAGTTGGCTGATGCTTCCTGAAGCAGTATGTCACTGACCTAGAGATCGATCTGTCACTCCGCGATCTGGAGAATGTTAAGCAGAAATCGGAGGAGAGTTTAAGGAGTACGTGGACCGATGGAGGGGTCAGTTGTTGAAAATGCAGACTAGGCCCTCGGAGAAGGACCAGATTAAATGATCATCAAGGGCACCAAGCCCTCCATCTATGGGAAGCTAAGGAGGATGACCTCCATGATTACTGATTTTCGGCAGTTGAGGGAAACTGTCATGGATATTGAGGAAGAAGAGGCCGAAAATAGAAAATTCTATGGTCTGAACAGGAGGCCCATTGGGGGACATCGGGAACAAAGCCCGTTTCTGCTGAGATTGCCGCTATCCGGAACCGGAGATTCTCCAACTTGGGTAGGCCCTTGTCCAAAGTATTGGAGAAGTTGAAGAGACAAGGACTTCTGTCACCCTAGAAGCCAAACCATTACCCATCCCCCACCATCACATTATAACCTAAGCCTTTACTGTCACTTTCACCAACAAAAGGGCCATGACACCGACAACTGCGCCCGACTCCGCCATGAATCCAAGACTGATAGACTCCAAGAAAATACCTGACCCAGAAACAGAACAGCCTGACACACACAGAAACCCCTTACCCAACTACCGTGCCGTACCACCACCAACCTATATGATCAATTCTGGCCTCCCAGAAGACCTTGTCCTAAAATCCTTTCACCCTCAAGCCTTTTGCCTGGGAATCTGGGATAGTACTAGTGAAGATGAGACTGAGCAGGGGAAAACTTTTGGCTTGATTTCTCTAGCAGTGATGAGGAAGAAGTGAGGGGAATGACGCGCAGCGGTCATTTTACAATGATATGGCAGAAAAGGGTAAGGAAGTTTTGACAGATGGTAGAGAAGTGGTTGAGACTGCAGAAAATACTGAGGGGGATATAGTGCTGAGGCAATTGAGGAAGACTAGAGCACAAGTGAGTATTGGGAACTGTTATGTGCATCTCGGGAGCATAGGCAGGCCATGGTTGAGGCCTTGAGCAAGATTGTGGTACCGGAAGATGCCAACCCTGCAATGTTTGTTGGGTCGGTTCAGAAAGAAGCTTTGCAGATATCTTTTCTGAGGATGAACTCCCGGCGGAGGGGAGAAATCATAATAGGCCTCTATTTATCAGGGCCGAGGTGGAGGGCAAGAGAACTTCATGTGTGATGGTGGATGACGGTTCGTCCATCAATGTGTGCCCGCTGAAAATTCTGGCAAGATTGGGTATGAAAGCAACAGACTTGGACCCCTCCAGCATGACTATTAAGGCTTATGATGACAGTAAAAGGGGAGTTGAGGGTACTTTGTGGCTATGGTCAAGGTAGGCCCTATTGAAGATGAAGTTGAGTTTACAGTGCTGGACATCCAGCCACTTTTGCCTTGTTGTTGGGAAGGCCTTGGTTTCACAAACTTGGGGGCGTGCCTTCCACTTTACATCAGATGATCAAGTTCCCGTATGGGGGAGAAGTTGTTACTACTCGGGCTGAGGTAGATAATGTCGTGGCCGCCTTGGAGATACAACCTTTCACGAGGTTTCAGGTGTCAGCTACTTTTGAGGAGTGGGTGGATCCTAGGGTGGCTAGGATCATGAAAAAATGAAGTTTGAGTAGGGTGAAGGTTCAAAATTGCCAATTTCAGAGGACAGACTACTCGGAAGGGGTTGGGGTACAAATCTGATGAAGAAAACCGAAGGTCAAGAAAAGGCTGGCTGAAACTGATGGATGTTTTTTGTGAAAGCTTCAGGATATCAAGGGGAGCCTGAACCTGTAGAAGTTAATGGAATTGTGGTACCTGGGTTTGAGATCTTCCAGGATATGTTGGGTAAGAAGCCGATAGTTGAAGAAATTGTGAAGAAAGAAGAGAGAATTGGGAGGAAGAACTGATGAAGTTGGAGAGCTTGACTCTGGGAGAGAACAAAAAGCCTGAGGAAAACCTGGTTGCAGAGAAGAAGAAGAAATGCCATAGATGATGAAGACATTTACCTTCCTGATTTGTTTGAATGTACTTCTGCATTATCCAATATAAAGACATCTCTTTTGCTTACTTGCCTGAGTCATTTCCATTTACTCTGCACGAATCAAGCATATTTGATATCAGTTTGGCCAGAACTACTGCATTTAACTTGGTACACACCTGAGAGTCCCAAGGAATTCTGATTGCAAGTGAAGTTACCTCCGAAGAGAGGGAGAAACTAGAAGAAGTGTTGGTCAGATATGCAAAGTGTTTGCTTGGTCCTATAAGAGGACATGCCTGGGGTAGACAGAAACATTGCCCAGCACACAATACCAACTTATCCGAATATGAGGCCAGTAAAACAGAAGCTCCGACGAATGAGACCAGAATCGGCTGAGAAAGTCAGAGAGGAGTTAAGAAACAGATAGATGTGGGTTCCTGGAAGTAGTAAAGTATCCTGAGTGGTTGGCTAATATAGTACCGGTGCCAAAGAAAGATGGGAAGGTCAGAATGTGTGTAGACTACAGAGATCTCAACCAGGCTTGTCCGAAAGATGATTTTCCTCTGCCGCATATAGATGTTCTGGTTGATAGTGCGGCTTTATCTACTATGTATTCATTTGCAGATGGGTTTTCATGGCTGAGGAAGACAAACACAAGACTGCATTTGTTACTGAGTAGGGTACTTATTGTTACAAGGTAATGCCGTTTGGGCTTAAGAATACGGGAGCTACTTATCAACGGTATGGCCACTACATTTTCCATGACTTGATGGCACAAAGAGATTGAGGTGTATATGGATGACATGATGGTGAAATCAGAGACAAGAGTTGGGCATATCGAAGCACTGAAAGGTTCCTTCAGAGAGTTGACAGATACAAACCTGCGGCTAAATCCCAAGAAATGTGTGTTTGGGGTGACATCAGGGAAATTGCTTGGTCATACAGTGGGAATGGGCGGAATAGAGTAGATCTGAGAAAATCAAGGCAATCACAGAAATGCCTGCACTGAAGTTAGAAAAAAGAAGTCAGAGCATTCTTGGGGAAGATTCAGTACATCAGTCGGTTCATCGCCAAGTTGACATCAGTATGTGCCTATCTTCAAACTGTTGAGAAAAGATCAGCCAGTGAGATGGAATGAACAGTGTCAGACAGCCTTCGACAAAATCAGAGAGTACTTGGTAAAGCCTCTGTATTGAAACCTCTGAGACGGGCAGACCTTTGGTATTGTATTTGGCTATAGAATCAGAAGCACTGGGGCAATGATGGTACAGGCAGATGAGACAGGGGTAGGATAGAACATGCAGTTACTATCTGAGTAAGAAGATGCTCCCGTATGAGGCTCGGTATCAAGAAGTAGAGAAGATCTGTCTTGCCGTGGTATGGGCTTCCAGAAAGTTGCGACATTATTTCCAGTCTTACAAGATCCAGGTAGTGGCAAAGGAAAATCCTCTGAAATATCTTCATTCGGTGCCTTCACTAGTGGGAAAATTGGGCAGATGGTTGGTATTGGACATAGTTTGACATTGAGTATCTCACCTCTAAAGTGATCAAAGGGCGGAGCAGTAGCAGAGTTTTCTGGCATTACAACCTGTTGAGGGGGATCAGTACAGTTTGAATTTCCAGATGAAGAGATCCAAGCAATAACAGTTCAGAGATGGAAGATGTATTTTGACGGAGCAGTGAATTACAAGGGAGCCGGAATTGGGATCGTGATAGTGACCCCAGAGGGAGAGACTTTGCCTATAGCCAAGATGTTGCCATTCAGAGTGACTAATAACATTGCCGAGTATGAAGTATGTGATTTTGGTTTGACAGCATTGATTGCCTTGAAGGCCGAGAGTGTGGAAGTCTACGAAGATTCTATGTGGTAGTCCAGCAGATGTGAGGAGAATGGGAATTGAAAGAAGAACGATTGAAACCTTACCTTTTTCACCTCAGAAAGTTGGCACAGGTTATCCCCGAGTGTAAGTTTCAGCACACTTCCGAGAGAAGAGAATCAAATGGCAGATGCATTGGCTACACTTGCAGCAACTGGGAAAATCCAGAAAGTTAGTGATGAGACCGTTGATACTGACAATAGCAAGCAGACCTGTTTATGATATAGAAAGAATTCTGGAAGTTGAGGTCGACGACGGTAAACCTTGGTATTATGACGTTCAGAGGTATCTGGAACATGGTGAACTCCCGGAAGGGGCAGGGCAGAAAAGACAGAATAGCCATTCAGAAGTTAGTTCCCAGTATGTGACTTTGAAAGGGAACTGTACAAGAGGCAAGTAAACGGTATTCAGTTGAAGTGTTTGAGAAAAGAAGAAGCTCATCATGTAATGGAAGAAGTACACGCCGGGGTATGTGGTCCGCACATGAAAGGGTTGAATCTGTCCCGCAAGATAATGAGACAAGGTTTTTTATTGGTCAACCATGAAACAGACTGCGCGAAGATGGTAAAGCATTGTCATGACTGTCAAGCACACGGTAATTTGAATCACTTACCGCACACAGAGTTGCACGGGTTGTCAGAGCCGTGGCCTTTCTCAGCATGGGGAAATGATATGATTGGAGAAATTCGACGAATGCATCGAATGGGCATCGCTTCATAGTAGTGGCCGTAGATTACTTCTCGAAGGGTGGAAGCCGAATCATTCCGCAATTACAGCAAAACAGATGGCCAAAGTTTATAGCTCGGAACCTCATTTGTCGGTATGGTATGCGCATCAATGTAGTGACAGACAACAGAGTTCAGTTTCAAGGAGAGACGAAGGCAATGTTACAGAGGTACGGGATAGGCCACCACAAGTCATCACCGTACATGCCACAGGCAAATGGGGCAGTTGAGGCAGCCAACAAGACTATAAAGACGATTTTAGCCAAGATGACAGAAAATTGCAGAGATTGGGCCGAGAAATTACCGTATGCTTTGTGAGGGTACAGAACATCAGTAAGAACAGCAACAGGGGCCACACCTTACTCTTTGGTCTATGGAATGGAAGCAGTATTGCCAGTAGAAGTGGAAATACAGTCCATGAGGGTATTAACAGAGGTAGAATTACCGGAACATGAGTGGGCCGCACAGAGGTTTGATCAGTAAGCACTGCTGGATGAGAGGAGAATGAAGTCTTTGTATCACATGCAGTTGTATAAGAAGAGACTAGCCAGGGCATTCAACAAGAAAGTATGTCCCACCAAGATCAGAAAGGGTGATTTGGTACTTAAGCAGTCGAGGCCGTCGACGACAGATCCGATAGGAAAATTCAGACCTAACTGGGAAGGACCTTACATAGTGCAGAAGGTAATGGGAAATGGAGCAGTGAGGCTATCAGACTTGGAAGGAAATGAGTTCACCGATCCTATCAACGTGGACAGATTGAAACAGTACTTTGCCTGAGGAAGAAAGGACCGAGCAGTCACCAAGGGAATTGGCAGAAGACCTAACCCAACGGAGTAGGAAAATCATTCATGCATACACGTAACATTGCATTCTTTCCGTGTTTGTTTTTTTTTTGTGTTCGCAGGTTCGAAGAAAAGAGAAAGCAGCAGAAATGAGCCAAACAGCGTCAGCGCAGTTTCAGTTGGGGAGGGGAAGAGTCCCATGGGCGAGGCCCACATCAATAATTTTTGGGATAAGTCCAAGGGGGCGAGGCCCATATCGGCTTGGGGGCAAAGCCCCACATCATCATCAGTTTGAGGGCAAGGTCCTTATTGTCATCGATGATGCTGGGTCGAGGTGCCCAGGGTCAAGGTGCCCCCGTTGTAGGTTGTAGTTTTCGGGATGTGCGTCCCAGGGTCGAGGTGCCCCCGTTGTCGATTGTAGTTCCGGGATGCGTCCCAGGGACGAGATGCCCACTACACCATCAGTTTGAGGGCGAGGTCCCTATTTTCAGCGGTGTTGGGTCGAGGTGCCCAGGGTCGAGGTGCCCCCGTTGTTAGTTGCAGTTATTGGGATGTGTCCCAGGATCGAGGTCCACTGCAGCACCAACTCAGCTCGAGGCAGCAGACGAGCCAGGTAAGTGAGAATGCATTGCATAACTTTGATAGTATTGTTCAAAGTCACACACTGCACAAGTCCCATCAAAGTGGGGGCGACTGTAGGCATTGCATTTTTGCATGTGAAACCTGATGATGAGTCTCAGTTGGAGGCACTACCTTTTAAGTCGCGGAAGCCGCGGGAAACGGACATCGGGAGGGAGGAGTCAAGAATTGACTCATATTCGGATTAAGTTCGCTGGTTTAGCTTCGGGTTACTTGTTGGTTTTCCGTTTTAAAAATTATTCCCGCCCCAAAACACTCACAGATCACCAAACCTCGGTCCAAAATCCCAGCAAGCCCATTGGCCTTGACCTAAAACCCCCGCAAGCCCACACACCTAGCCCACACAAACTAAACCCACCAACCAAAGGCCCACACGCCCAGTCACCATAATACACACCCAAATTAAATCCAATATTAAGTTAAATATTAATTAGATAATGTAATTAAATAAAATAATAATTAAATCATTTACCAAATAAAATAAAACATAAAATAAAATCATGCCTAATTTAAACAAATCAAATATGTTATATACCTAAATTAAAAAGAAGATATACCTAATTAAATAAATCATAACAAATTAAAAATATTGACTTTCTAATCTAACAAATTAAATGCCTAATCCTAACCAATCAAATATATTGTATTCCTAATCTAACCAAATTTGTCCCCCTCAATCTTTGACTTTCCTTGCTCAACACAAAATCAAATCCCTTCTTGTGAGACAAGGAGTAGCCCTAGCCATTCTCTATATAAACAACCCTAACAAGACATGACTCCCCTAGCTCATACACATAATTCTCACGCAAGTCACACACACAAAAAGCCCTAGCCACTCACGGCAATAGCAATAAGAAGAACACAAACAATTATCTTCATCTCCTCAACACATCATCGAAAATCCCCCCATACAGCAGCCCTCCATCACCGAAAATATACCCCCAAACAGCAGCCCAAACACGCTCCAAACAGCCGCTAAAGTACACCCAAACAGCAGCCCATTTCCCCCCAAAAACAGCAGCAAAATCCTCTTAAAACAGTCCATAAAATCCTTAAAACAGTAACATAAAAACTGCACTTATAATCCTTAAAATAATCACACAAAACTGCACTTAAAACCCACAAAAAACACTCGAAATAGTCCGTTGAAACGTCAAAACAGTGACCTGAACAGTGAGCAAAACGGAGGCCAAACAGCAAGCAAAGCAGCAAAACATTGAGCCAATATGCTAAACCAGTGAACCGGAGAAATAGAGGAGCTTTACCCTTCTGATCTCCGCGAAACGCAAGTCGACAAAAAGGTTAGACCTGAGGGTATTTTCCACATTCGTCTTCTATTTTATTTTTATTATTCATTGAGTATTGTTCGCATGATCGTTTTGTCAAAATGCATGTTGTGGCCATTGAGTAGATAAATATGCATGTATCATAAAATATTGTATGTTGTGGACTTGGAATAAAATAAAAGATGTGTCAACTCTCGCAGTATATCGGATGGAAACCCGGACATAAATTTCATAGCCAATTCCGAATGGACGGTAGTATGATCTGTACTCGGGATACAACTCCACGTACCGCTTGAGTAAACGACACCCTCTTTTGTTTTATGTTGCTTTGGTTTATTTATTTTTCGTCATTTGAATTCTGCATGTTACTTGTTTATGCATGATTCAATCGAGCGCATGGGCTTAGTAAGTACGATGAAAGGTCCCCTATTTGGAGGGGTTAAAATCCTTTACCACGATGTTTTGCCGAACCGGTTGATGTGTGTTCGGTTGAATGCAAGATATGTTCAATCGGGCATACTAAGTTTGATATTATTGTTTTTTTTTTAATTCTTTGTATGCATGATGCAATCGAGTGCATGGGCTTAGTAAGTGCGATGAAAGGTCCCCTATTTGGAGGGGTTAAAATCCTTTACCATGATGCTTTGCCGCGCCGGTTGATGTGTGTTCGGTTGAATGTAGGATATGTTCAATCGGACATACTAAATTTCATATAGTTATCTTTATCTTTGTACTCATTATAACGAAAGGCGCATGGGCTTATTGTGTTGGATCAAAAGGTCCTCCATTCGGGGGAAGAAAAGTCTAAAAGGCTACCTTTACCAGGATATTTGCCGTGTCTTTCATCTATTGATTGCATCGTCTATCCCTGTCCTGTCTCGACCTATTGTCATTGGTGTACCCATATTCTCAGCCCTTGCACTTTCCTTTATTCACACAAAACACAGGTCTCCCTTAAAGCCCCCTAGCCTCAACACGCCCCCAAGCCTTCAACACAGCTCACGGCACCCACGCCACCCACATAACAACACACTGCCTCACGCCAAATTGCTTTCACGCGCTTCACACAAGCCACCTATCCCTTCACGATAAAACCCCCTTAAACCAACCATCTGTCTCCTTCAATTCACGCACAAACTCACGCACGTAGCACACTGCCCCCATTGTCTAAAGAGCCCATAAACACGACACAAGCCTTCAACGCCCCTAGCTTCATCACAAACGCACACTTGCCCCACGTTGACAGTCCCAACACACTCAAATAATTCACGCAATTCGCCTGCCATTAAGCCGCTTACCACAAGCACAACTCCTCACGTCATTAGCCCTAACCTAGCACTCTCGCCTAGCCACACTACCAATGCACACACTCACAACTCTTCATGTCATAAAGCCACCTTGCACTAACGCACACACTCACAACTCTCACATAAAGCCAACTATACCATTCATGCATGTATTATGAAATCTCATATTGCCATTCTTATCTTTGTACGCATCATGATGAAAAGCATGTTTATTCCATTGGTTGCATCATTTACCTTAGTCTTGGCTTAACGTATTACAATTCATATATCCATGTCATGATAGCATTTGAGTACTATTTCTTGTGGTATATCGGATGGAAACCCAGACATAAATTCCGTAGCCGATTCCGAATGGACGGTAGTGCGGTCTGTACTTGGGATACAATTCCACGTACCACTTGGAAAAGTGCTCACATGTGTGCTTGTGTGGTTAGTGTGTGCTCGTGCTTTCATGAATACAATATGCCAATGAAGTGGTATGTTCGTTGATACTTTGATGTACTTTCAAGCATGCAATCTTAGATGTGAAATATATGAAAATTTAGGTGTAAGTTTTATTTTTGTACATGTGAATTTAGAAGCATGGTACTCTTGGAAAGAAGTGTTACTTAAGCTTGATTAAATTATTACACAAATCCTTTCATTAAAAGTGACATAAGTAAGGGACCATTCCGAACCCAACGGTTTGAGGTCTTCCATTGCAAGGGGTGAGTGCGGCCTTAAATCTCATTTTCCCGGTTCACACCGGGTGCGACTCCATTATTCTCTGGTTTAGTCCCCCGCGGGCTACTCCGTACTCCCAACTAGGCCGCGAGCCTAGGACAGCATGCGTCGCCCAGTTTCTGTGTCCCACAGGTACAGTCCAACTGTTACAAAAAAAATAATAAAATATTAGTCCAACTAATAAATATATAATTGACGAAATAATTTGAAAGTGCGTAATGCCAAATATTTGAACGAAATTGCAAATTCAATACTTGCCTCCCACTATTTTTCGGCGAGCCTCTAACCCTCTGTTGAGTACTCGGGAAACATAGTTTCCTAGTGGGCTAGGATCCCATTAAATAACACACAACCTTGACTTTGGCCAACAAGCTGTATGATATTTAACTAGGTGGATCTGTAAGATCAATTGGATCTCATCCAATTCCTAGATCCGGTAGGTGGACCTCCAAGTCCGAAACATACATACAATATATATGCCAATATATCAAATATATTTTCCTAACCTTTTTCCTCTGAATCAACTAAGCCTTGGCTTTGGCTCAACAAGCTTAATGATCCCAGTTAAGCGGGACCCATTGACTTTGGAGAGCTTCGTAATCGATGTCGATGAACAAGAATTAACTTGACTTTGGCCAACAAATCACAACTTGGGCAAAACATACGATATGGAATAAAGCCTTCATGATTCAAACACATCCGAGATGGACAAAGGTCTTGACTTTGGCCAACAAACCAATGCCAATCTTGGATCTTGAGAATGAATCACTAAATGGAAGGAAAACGCTTAATATTTGATTGAGGGTTTTTCGCATAATTGGCACCCAATTAATTATCTTTGATTAGGTCTCATCATACACCCTTGAACATGCATTCTAAAAGAATAATAAGGCGTGATAAATAAATTAATAATGATATGCGGATGGATATCTCACAAATTGTTCCTAGAACAAATCACTAACTTTCCTCTCCCCAGCTAGCATTATTCTAACTTCTACCCAATTACATAATACAATAAAAAAAAACCTCATTACATTGAGAGGGATTGGTGAGAAGAGAATTACAAAGAATCGAGAGATAAAGGCTAGACACGCAGGTCCAATATAATAAATTCTAAATTTATTACAATAATTTACAAAATTGCCCTCACCCGTTGAATATCCATCTGATATACATTATTCATACAATACATCCATGTATTCACACAAAGCATGTTATCAATCAATCTAATCCAATTAATTAATTTTTGAATTAAGTGACAATCTAATGTTCAAACAACGATTTGATTTGTGCGAGTCCAACTCGTTTGAGAATAAGTACTCAAAGTACGAATTCTTGAATTATATCGAACTACAATTTTAAATACAATTTAATTTGTATTCAATACTAATTCTTTATTTAATTCTAAATTAAATAATTACACTTTTAATGCGCCTTTACGACTTAGATTCTAAATATAATCTTAATGGGTCTCAAAGCCAAATTAACATCCAATGTCAATTAATTAAAGTCCAATGGGCTCTTAATTAATTTCTTAAGACATGGACTTTGGCAACCAAAGCCCAATAAGGAATCACCATTTTCCACAAAATTAATTTTGGCCCAATTAATTATTTAAAGGCCCATTAATTATATTTGGACTTAATGGAATGGTTTAGGCCCAATTTGGATCCAATCCAATTGTCCTAAACCAACTTGGACCAACCAAGCTGATGAGCGGAAAATATATCAATATTTACCGCCGATTTTACTTAATATTTTGTTTAGTTTCTCGGGTTTGATGAACGTTTTGATGTGTTTTAGTTTATTTTGCAGATAAAATAATATTGGGACTTAATAAAATCATTTAGGACGAAATGTGGATCAAATAAGGGCAATTATTGGACTTGATATATTAATTTTGGAGATAGGAAACTTGAAAGGGCGTTTTTGACGAAGTGCAGTTTTGGAAATTCTAGTTTTGCACATCTGTCGTATTTTGGGCATAACTATTTACTCAGATATCGGATTGAGTTGATTCAAGTTCCAGATTAAGAAGACGCAAAGATATACAACTTTGAAAGAGAACATATTTTCAAATTCGGATGATTTCATGACCGAAATTGATGAACCATCCAGAAGTGTGTGGAGTGTAATTATTAAAAGTCATTATCAATCATTTTCAAAGCAAAATATTAATTAATAAATAATTAATAAAAATTATCAAATCACCACCAAATAAGATAAGAAATTAGTGGAGCAATTATGGATTTGGTGGAGTAATTAGTGGAGAAATTAATAATGGATTTGGTGGAGAAATTGATTGATGATTTGATGGTGGCAAAATTTTGCCTATAAATACCAAGCCATTGTAGGGGTTTTAGGGGCAGAATCCGGTAACGCAGCGGAAGCGACGGAAGATCGTATCTTCCGATTTCAAAACTTTTTCTCGGATTAATTAAATAAACATATTTATTTAACATTCCAATAATCAAATTATGAAATAAAATTCAAATGAATCATATTCAAGTGAATTTACCGAAATGCCCTTACATTGGTATTTTGTCCATTTTAGTCCGAAATTGATCTAATCAATTTTGAATGATTCTAAATCATTTCTAAGATGAACTTAGCATGTTCAAAACATCAAAACACCAAGGGCAACACAAATCCCCATTTTTGCAAGTTTGGCCGAATGCACCCAATGGTGCCATTTTGTGCACTTTGTCATTTCATGCTTCAAAACATATCCAAATGTAATCCAATCAACATGAAACTTTATATGCATCATATACACACCCAAATACACAACATATATGAAAACCCCCAAATTTGGAATTGGTCATGAACCCTAATTTTTCAATTTCTTCAAATTGGACAAATTAGACCAAATTGGTTAAATACAACACTTTAATCATCTTTCTTCCATCCAATCAAAGTCTCAACACAATGAAACAACTCAAGATCAAATCTAGGTCATCTAAGAGTGGGTCAACAACTCTAGATTAGCAACATGGTTTCCAAAACCTTAAAAGAAAGCTTATAACTACAATAGTCACAACTTTCCTTCATCATACATGCTCAACACTTCCATCAAAACTTCCATCAACAAAAACACAAGGAATAAAGAAAGAAATAACCTAAGAACATCATATGTTAAAGCCTAGATCCTAAGGAACATTTTCCTTTCTAATAGCAAGTTGGAAAAACTCACTAAAATCCAAGCTTTCTTTGATTTCTTCTTTCTTTCTCACAAGCTTCCTTTGCTTCCATTAATGGAGTTTTCTTTGAAATGTATTAGGTTAGTTAAATGAAGATGAAATGAAAACAATATATACTTGTGGCAAAATAACCCTTGGCCGAAATTTACCATAAGTATTTACCAAATTATTTTCAATTTCATTTCATTTGAATTTGTTCAACTTTATATATAAATATCTAAAAAACACTTTATTGATATTTATACTAAATCAACAATTGCAACTAAGAAAATATATCTCTTATATATTTTCAAAGTCATGGCCGAAATTAATTAAAATAAAGGAGATAGATATTTTAATTTTTCAAACAATTTTGAACAAATATCTTAAGAAGTCAAAATCAATTTGACAACTTTTTCCTTTAATGTAAAGTCAAACATTTACATTTATAATCATTTCCTAACTTTATCATTTGGTGATATATTTATATTTTAATTATATTAATCATTTAACAATTAAATAATTAAATAATTAATTAAATACAAATATATCAAATATATGTATTATATTTACTTTAAATATCTCAAAACATATATTGATGATATATGTCAAATACCTTTATTTGACTATTTATTAATGTGTATTTAATAATATCATATATTAAATACAAATACACATTAATTAGGAAATGACGGTCCGGCCCGTTCGCATGTATTTTTCGTTTAACGTTTAAACGATTTATAAATAATCATCATTATTCATAAATGTGCTCTAGTGCTCTACGAGTATGTTTCATTATTGAGACTCTCTAGATTCAGGTATATCCGTCACGAAATCCAATTTCGTGTCCATAATCTATCCACCCGTAGATTATGACGATCACAGATAAACTAGCTGAATCATACAGGTCGAGGTCATTGCATACGTATAATCCCTCCGTCACAGGTATCCAGATAATCCCAGAGATATAGATGTAAACGTCAAATATCTATAGGTATTATCTCGTCCACGTATCTATTAGCAATCTCTAAATAACATTCGGAACTTACTTCCGAAGTATACTGTGGCCACAGATTTAACAGACTGCTAATAATATATGGACTACCTATGCTCTGTACACAAAACTGACGGATCCTATCTTGACACACACAGGATATCCTGAGGATCGATCCACACCCAACGAACAGGCGGAGGTCTGATCTAAATAGATCGTGACGTGACTACCATCTAAGTGTGGAGGATGTCTCATACATCACAGTGGTGTCTCAAGTCGAAGGACCACTATGCTACTCAACCGAGAAGATTCTTATTGACGTTGGTGTACCATCCATTAAGAATCTTCGGTGAGCCGTTCAGTGTTTATCACTATAAACTGTTGGACAATTATGACCCATAGCGTCACTATTTGTACAGATATGGTGTTGTTGTACAAATTAACTATGTGACAAAGAGATTGCACTCTAATCATTTGTGATTAGATCACCTAGATGTATAAATGATAGGAGGTCCCTATGATTAGTTCCTGGATTGAGATGATATGAGACAGTATCAGTCCTCGAAGGATTAATCATTAAATATCCCTAGTCGTAGTATTATCGAGACTGGACATCGATAATGTGGAATAGACTAGTATTACACTTGTGCGTGTTATGTGA
Organism: Zanthoxylum bungeanum; assembly: GCA_019454045.1. Lineage (NCBI taxonomy): Eukaryota > Viridiplantae > Streptophyta > Magnoliopsida > Sapindales > Rutaceae > Zanthoxylum > Zanthoxylum bungeanum. Next base: position 23,300 of record SKCR01055120.1, on the reverse strand, counting down.
GATCATAACAGCATAGTTCTCATATATTTGGGTATAGGATACTCATGCAAGTGTAATAGGAGGTTGTGTTTTACCGATGGTACGGAAAACAGCTTCGCTCTGGATAGACCCCTCGGAATTCCATTGGTAGTATGACTATGTGTCTATGGAAGTCCGAAATCAGGGTAGGTGTATTTGGTCTTAACCTGAGACTTGCATCGCTAATACTTGCGACAATCGGTATGCTTTAGTTTTGGTCGTCCAGGGCTTTAACCGGTTCTGTGTACGCCAATGCTGGGTATATTGAGAATCGTAGAGTATTGGGTGTGATGTCAAGATGGAAGTGTCACTCCAGTCATAGTGGAGATGATGTCACGTAGGATACGGTACTAGTGCTCTTAAGTACTGCAGTCATCGGGTAATTATGACTAGGTCATGTATATCCGATAATAGAGACTAGTTACTAGACATCCGACATGTGCTTCGTACGGGGCAGACACGACTCCAGCCCCAGGCCTAGCACGTGACAATCCGATACTGGATCGCAATACGCAATACTACGTATACTACGCCTGACATAGATTATATATTCCAGTAAGAATATTTCTGGAGAATTGGGTAGGCACGGTGCTTTGCTAGAAGCCAACCATGTCTTGTAAATCGGTAAGCACGTGGTACGAGGTACGCACGTATTCGGATAATCCGATGACCGTATTTACTGCCAACATATCCAGGGATCTCTTGGGTCGCTTCCCAAAGATTCACCGATGACAGTTGATTTAAATTAGAATTAATCTGGGATTAATTAAGAGAGAATTAATCTGCGATTAATTAAGATGGAGAAAATTAATCTGGGATTAATTGAGGTATTATTTAATCTGGGATTAAATGTGTTCGAAAAGAGAGAACGCGATTAATTTGGAATTAATCGGTAAAATAAATTTAATAGTTAAATTTGATTTTTCTATTTAATTTATTTGTATGAGCTAAAATTAATATATCAGATATATTAAAATGAATTGGATTTCATTACGAAATTAAAGTTGGACTTTTATACGAACGAACGAATTAATTTAGAATTAATTCGTAAACGACATTCGTAATATATTTGCGAGGCATCGTTATTTAATTAAATTAGATTTAATTATTTAGCGACGAAAGTTCGTTTAATCGGATTAAACGGAACTGAGCCGCGGCAAATATTCGTAGAGACATTTTGAGTTTTGAATTCAAAATTGTGGGGCCCACTTCACACATGTCACACATGTGAAGTGGTGGTTGGAAAGTGGTTGGCATTTAAGCCAAAACCACTTACTTTCCAACTACTTGGTTTAGGTGAAACCAAATTACCCCAACTACATGGTTTGGTGAAAAGGGTAAAAACCCTTTAACAAAATCCTAGCTCTCTCTCTTCACACACATGTAACACAACACTTAGAACAATTAGAAACCCTAATAACAAGGTGTTTGAGCGTGAACTTGGAGCTCCATGGGCGTGAGCTTCTTGTCTCCCCTCTTTGATTTTGTGGCAAAATCAAGTTACCTAGCACTTGGAGAAATCAACAAAGGTGATAGGGAAACAACTTCAAAAGCTTGGAATCAACAAAGGAATGATCTTGGAGATCTTCAACTCAAAGCTTGGAATCAACAAAGGAAGCATCTTGGATCTTGGATCTTCTTCTCAAAAATTTAAAAGCTCAAATCCATTCAATGTAAGTAATTCCGCAACTTATTTTGAATTTGTGAACATGTTTTCATGCTTATTAGATCCTTGGCATGTTCTAGGAACACTAACAATGGTATCAAGAGCCAATTTTAAGCATGAAAATTTTAGGGTTCATGAGACTAAAATTTGGGGCTTTTATGTTTTGAGCATGATTCTTTCAAATTGATGCTTTGAGCATGCTTACATTATGTTAACTTAGAGTTGTGCATGATTACATTTGAGATAAATTGATTGGATCAAAAATTAAAAAATTCTTAGTGAGGCCGAAATTGTGAAGACAGTGCACTGCAGTTTTTAATTTTTTGTAACATGAAATGATGTGTTTAAATGCATGTTTAAATGTTGATTGTTGGTTTGATTGGATTAGAATCAAAGTCAATAATGTTTATGTTAAAATCAAAGAGCATGTTGAGCATGAAATGATGAATTTAGGATTCTATTTGTGTTGAGCATGAAATGATGTATTTTGGCTTCAATTTGTGTTGAGCATAAATTGATGGATTAAGCATGATTAATTAAGTTAATTGGTATTTTGGAAATATTGAGTTTAATTAATTAATCATGGCTAATACACTTTAATTAAAATAATTGTGATATTTGGAATATTATAATTATGTTAATAAGCCTTTAATTATGAATTGGGCTAAAAGTGTGTATTTGGGCTTAATGGGCTTGGTTTGACTAAGTTTGGTTTTGGACTTTTGGATTGGATCCAATTGGGCCTAAAACCAATTCCATAAAGTCCAAATATATCACTTGGCCCTTTAAAGAATTTAATTGGGCCTAATGGGCCTAAATTAATTTGTAGGCAATAGGGTGATTCCTATTGGGCCTTGGCATTTTGGATTTGATCCATTATGGCCAAAGCCCATGCCTTAAGAATTAATTAAAAGCCCATTGGACTTTAATTAAATAGACATTGGATGTTATTGGGCCTTTGAGACCCATTTAGATTGGATTTGGAATCCAAGTCTTAAGGCTTATAAGTAAGTGTATATATTTAATTTGGAATTAAATTGGAATTAGTATTGAATACAAATAAATTGGATTTAAAGTTGTAGTTCAATATAATTCAAGAATACTTACTTTGAGTATTTATTCTTAAACGAGTTTGACTCACGCAAATCAAATCGTTGTATAAACATTATATGGTCATTAATTCAAAGATTAATTAATTGGATTAGATTGATTGAATAACATGATTTGTATGAATACATGAATGTGTTGTATGAATAATGTATATCGGATGGATATTAGAAGGGCAAGAGCAGTTTTGGAAATGGTTGTAATAAGTTTAGAATTTATTAAATTGGACCTACGTGTCCAGCCTTTTATCTCCTATCTCATTGTATTTCTCTTCTCACCTATTCCCCTCAATGTAAATGAGGTTTCTTTATTGTATTATGTAATTGGGTAGAAGTTAGAATAGTTCTAGCCGGTGAGAGGAAAGGGAGTGATTTGTTCTAGGAACAATTTGTGACATATCCATCCGCATATCATTATTAATTTATTTATTTATACGCGCTTTATTATGTATTTAGAATGCATGTTTAAGGGTGTATGATGATGAGACCTTAACAAAGATAATAAATTGGTTGCCAATTTGCACGCGAAAAACCCTCAAATCATATTAAGCGTTTTTCCTTCCGTTGAGTGATTCTTACTCAAGATCCAAAGTTGGCATTGGTTTGTTGGCCAAAGTCAAGACCTTTGTCAATTGCGGATGTGTTTGAATCATGAGAGTTTTGTTCCATATCGGTGTCTTGTCCAAGTTGTGATTTGTTGGCCAAAGTCAAGATCACTTCTTGTCCATCGACATTGATTACGAAGCTTTCCATGTCAATGGGTTCCGCTTAACTGGGATCATTAAGTTTGTTGTGCCAAAGCCAAGGCTTAGTTGATTCAGAGGAAAAAGGTTAGGTAATATATTCGATATATTGACATATGTAAAATATATGTTTCGGACTTGGATGTCCACCTACTGGATCTAGGAATTGGATGGGATCCAATTGATCTTTGAGATCTACCTAGTTAAATATCATACAGCTTGTTGGCCAAAGTCAAGGTTGTGTGTTATTTAACGGGATCCTAGCCCACTAGGAAACTGGGTTTCCCGAGTACTCGACAGAGGGTTAGAGGCTCGCGAAAAATAGTGGGAGGCGAGAATTAATTTGCAATATTCGTTTAATTACTGGCCATACGCGCTCAATCAAATATCATTCGTCAAATATATATTATTTATTAGTTGGACTAATATTTAATTGTTGTTTTAATAAACAGTTGGACTGTAATTCAAACTATTCAATTAATGGTTGATTTTATAATTGGATTATAGTAATCAACATAATTAAATTAACCAATTTAATTATAATTGATTAAATGGTTGGACCATAGTAATCATTATAGTACCTGAAATCGTTGATTAAATAGTTGGACTATTAGAATCAAGATTAAATTGAAAGATTAGTGTTTAAAACATTATCCTAGGGAAAATGTGTTTAGACGACTTTAATTTTCAAATTGGGAATAAAATTTCAGGATGATCCTGGAAACTAATAAGTTACTTTATTTGATAAAATAACATATTAGGCCTAAGCCCAGAGTTAAGCAAATAGTAGAGCATGATCTTTGGAAGATTCATGTGATGATAACTTTAGTGCTTAATTCATTATACTTGTCCTAATGACTCCTTAATTTCTTAATCAGAACTAAGTATTAGATCCTTAAAGTATGATAATGAAATTGAAGGATCTTCATAGATCTATTCTTAGATCTTAGAAGTATTAAATTGCAATAAACAACTCTTGGAGAGTTAATAACTATTCTCAAGGAGACCAAAGTCAAATTTTGCAATAAGGCAAGTAGCGCAAGGCGCATCTTACTTCAATATTCTAGAAGGCCAATGCTTGGCCAAAGACTCCTGGAATATGGAAAAGGGCAAAGGCAAAATCATTATAATCTTCTAGGAAGATAAAGGACATATCCCAAGATGTCTGCCTAAATTGTGGCAAACGGGGTCATTGAACCGTGACTGCCGTATGGACAAAGCAGACATGAAGGAATTGAAGACGAGCAAGGCTCTGACTTCAAATATGTTTGTCAAAACATTATGTTCACTACTAGTATTAAAATTTGATTTTGAATACTTAGTGTGGTACATAAAATATATGTATTGATGTTCAGAATCTGTTTTGAACAGGATACTGACATCATTTGAGATTAATCTACGAATCGGAAACGGGACGATAGTCGCTGTTTCAACCGTAGATACCTAAGTTTAGGAACTACCCTTCGGGTATGTACTTAAATTAGGAAACTGTTAAAATATAACTAGTTTGACTAGAAATAATATCTCTATATCGTGTATAACTCGTTGCGAGTATACCTTTATATTCTAGAACACTAAAGTATTTTATTTTAAAAAGATGATATTGAGATAAACACATTAGATGTGAACAACAATATTTATATTTTGAATATAAATAAATCTCAAACATATAACATGACAAACAAGTAGCTCAAACTGATTTGATCAGATAAGACTTATTTGTGGCAGTGTTGTCTGGGACATATTAAACAAGACTCGTATATCCACACTTTTGAAGAGTGGATACTAGGACAGATTTGATTCCATTCATATAAAGTCTACGAATCTAGTTTATTAGGCAAAGTGCCTAAAACACCTTTACTTGGTAGAAGTATAAATGCCACCGATCTATTAGCCCTCGTTCATAGTGACGTAAGTGGGCCCATATCTAGCTAGGCTAAATATGGAAATAAATGTTTCGTGACCTTTGCAGATGTGGCATCTCGTTATGGTTATGTGTTTCTTATGAAGCACGAATCGGAAACTTTTAGAGTTTCGACACGAAGTAGACAATTAGATCGGCTAAAGTATTAAAACATCACGGTTTGACCATGATGAAAATACTTAAGCAATAAGTTTCTCATATACTTGAAAGTATAGTATTTTCATGAGTAGTTCTTTCACTGAGGATCCTTCTGAACACGTCAATTTGACGTGTGTCCGAACGGAGAAACCGAATTTTGTTGGACATGATAAGGTTAATCATGAGTCGCTCTGAGCTACCATTTTTCCTTCAAAAGGGATAAGCATTAATAGTGCAATACTTATTTTGAATAAGGTTCCATAAAAATCTGTTTGACAGATTTCATATTAGATATAAACAGGAAAGAAACTGGGTTTTCTCACTCCTGATGATTTGGGAATGCTAGGCATACGTTTGGATGATACCAAACTAGAACCCAAATTGGATAAGTGCCTAATATAATTGGTTATCCTAGGGAAACCAAAGTATAGTACTTATACAACTCACTAGAGAACAATGTAATTGTTGCTCACCATGCGGTTTTCCTAAGAGGAATACCGGTATGCAGTGGTAAGTGGGAGGATAGTAAAACTCGATGAAAATCGGAGTAATACTGTTCAAGGCACCAAGTCCTTAATGGAACACAAACAGTTCATCAAGGATGAAACTGTACCAGTAATCTTCGAATACACAAGAACCGCGTAGGTCGGAGAGAGTCAGAAAACAACCTGGGGTATGGGTTTCTGATCTCACTTCATAAAGATGTCAATCTTATTGAGAAATACGAACTGACTACGTATAAGGAAGTGATACAAGGTATCGACTCCCTATCATGGCAAAGTGCCATGAGTCCAAAATGGATTCCATATATAAACAACTACGTTTGGACACTAGTTGTTGTACCACAAGGCATTGTACCTATTGGTACTATATAAGTCTTCAAGGAAGACATACATGGAAGGCAACATACCAACGTACTATGCTAGGCTTGTAGCGAAAAGGTATCGTTATCAACATTGTGTTGATTACAACGAAATCTTTATATGTTGCCACGTTAAAATCCATTTGGATAATGCTTGCTGATGCTACATGTTTCATTCGTGAAATATGGGAGCTGAACGTCAAAATCGCTTTCCTTAAACGGAAACCTCTTTGGAGGATGTTTACAACATCCTGACGATTTTGTCATATCAAAACTAGCAAACAAGGTTTGCAGGTTATTCAATCCATGTATGGATTGAAGTAAGCATTGGGTTCTTGGAACTATTGTTTTGATGTAATCATAATGGTGTATGATTGATTCAAAACAAATATGATTCTTGTGTATATAAGGAGATTAGTGGGAGCACTGACAATGATGTCCTAAACAATGATGATATGTCATTTCTTGGAAATGATATTCCCATATTACAATCGGTGAAAGCTTGGCTTTCATGAAAATTCTCCGTAGAATTATTGGGAGAAACAACCTTTATTCTAGAAATAAAGATCTACTGGGATAGATTTAAAGTTGTTAACACTCTCCGAGAACTCGTACATTGAAAAATGTACGTGACTTGGTGTCTCATATGTTTTGAGCATATGGAGTCACAAACAGGTCAATCCAAGTGATAGTCACTGGATTGATATTAAGAACATCCGTTGGTATCTTCGAGAACTAAGGATGATGTCCTAATACTATGGAGATGGAAAACTTGAAGTAGTGACTGGGATCACTGTAGCAAGTTTCCTAACCGATAAAACGACTTAAGTCGCTAAACGGTACTATACAGTTTGAATAACGGAACAGTGAGCTGGAAATCTTCCAAGCAAGATACTGTTACCGAATAAACAACAAATGCGGGTCATTGCTGCGGCTGAGGCAGCAATAGAAGCCATCTGGGTCCATATCAAATCTAATTAGATTAGATATAGTTCTGTTAGCAGCTGAGCTAGGCGTCAGCATAGACTAAAGAATTAATGGTCTCATCAACGATCCAGATATATACTTCAACTATTCATCTTGATTCGTTGGATCATACATCGTGGCGATGCGATGATCGAATAAATCGCATCAGACGATAATCATACAAATCCGCAGACGAAAGCCTTTCCTCAGCAATTTGAGCGAACCGTACATAGTTCGGGTGTAAAACACTCGAGTGACTGGCTATAGGCCAAGTGGGAGATTGTTGGACAATTATGACCCATAGCGTCACTATTTGTACAGATCATGGTGTGTTGTACAAATTAACTATGTGACAAAGAGATTGCACTCTAATCATTTGTGATTAGATCACCTAGATGTATAAATGATAGGAGGTCCCTATGATTAGTTCCTGGATTGAGATGATATGAGACAGTATCAGTCCTCGAAGGATTAATCATTAAATATCCCTAGTCGTAGTATTATCGAGACTGGACATCGATAATGCGGAATAGACTAGTATTACACTTGTGCGTGTTATGTGAGATCATAACGGCATAGTTCTCATATATTTGGGTATAGGATACTCATGCAAGTGTAATAGGAGGTGGTGTTTTACCGATGGTACGGAAAACAGCTTCGCTCTGGATAGACCCCTCGGAATTCCATTGGTAGTATGACTATGTGTCTATGGAAGTCCGAAATCAGGGTAGGTGTATTTGGTCTTAACCTGAGACTTGCATCGCTAATACTTGCGACAATCGGTATGCTTTAGTTTTGGTCGTCCAGGGCTTTAACCGGTTCTGTGTACGCCAATGCTGGGTATATTGAGAATCGTAGAGTATTGGGTGTGATGTCAAGATGGAAGTGTCACTCCAGTCATAGTGGAGATGATGTCACGTAGGATACGGTACTAGTGCTCTTAAGTACTGCAGTCATCGGGATATTATGACTAGGTCATGTATATCCGATAATAGAGACTAGTTACTAGACATCCGACATGTGCTTCGTACGGGGCAGACACGACTCCAGCCCCAGGCCTAGCACGTGACAATCCGATACTGGATCGCAATACGCAATACTACGTATACTACGCCTGACATAGATTATATATTCCAGTAAGAATATTTCTGGAGAATTGGGTAGGCACGGTGCTTTGCTAGAAGCCAACCATGTCTTGTAAATCGGTAAGCACGTGGTACGAGGTACGCACGTATTCGGATAATCCGATGACCGTATTTACTGCCAACATATCCAGGGATCTCTGGGTCGCTTCCCAAAGATTCACCGATGACAGTTGATTTAAATTAGAATTAATCTGGGATTAATTAAGAGAGAGAATTAATCTGGGATTAATTAAGATGGAGAAAATTAATCTGGGATTAATTGAGGTATTATTTAATCTGGGATTAAATGTGTTCGAAAAGAGAGAACGCGATTAATTTGGAATTAATCGGTAAAATAAATTTAATAGTTAAATTTGATTTTTCTATTTAATTTATTTGTATGAGCTAAAATTAATATATCAGATATATTAAAATGAATTGGATTTCATTACGAAATTAAAGTTGGACTTTTACTAACGAACGAACGAATTAATTTAGAATTAATTCGTAAACGACATTCGTAATATATTTGCGAGGCATCGTTATTTAATTAAATTAGATTTAATTATTTAGCGACGAAAGTTCGTTTAATCGGATTAAACGGAACCGAGCCGCGGCAAATATTCGTAGAGACATTTTGAGTTTTGAATTCAAAATTGTGGGGCCCACTTCACACATGTCACACATGTGAAGTGGTGGTTGGAAAGTGGTTGGCATTTAAGCCAAAACCACTTACTTTCCAACTACTTGGTTTAGGTGAAACCAAATTACCCCAACTACATGGTTTTGGTGAAAAGGGTAAAAACCCTTTAACAAAATCCTAGCTCTCTCTCTTCACACACATGTAACACAACACTTAGAACAATTAGAAACCCTAATACACAAGGTGTTTGGGCGTGAACTTGGAGCTCCATGGGCGTGAGCTTCTTGTCTCCCTCTCTTTGATTTTGTGGCAAAATCAAGTTAGCTAGCACTTGGAGAAATCATAAAAGGTGATAGGGAAACAACTTCAAAAGCTTGGAATCAACAAAGGAATGATCTTGGAGATCTTCAACTCAAAGCTTGGAATCAACAAAGGAAGCATCTTGGATCTTGGATCTTCTTCTCAAAAATTTAAAAGCTCAAATCCATTCAATGTAAGTAATTCTGCAACTTATTTTGAATTTGTGAACATGTTTTCATGCTTATTAGATCCTTGGCATGTTCTAGGAACACTAACATAAACACCTACACGTCTATACGAGTCTCCATAGACTCATGGTTCATTGGGATAAACCATCGGACCAAGTCTCGATATACGACATGTACTGGTCTCAACGGATTTGACTAACCGACCCGTGTTAGCAAATCTTGACCATGAACTATGTTTGATAATATACATATAGCAGTGACACTTCCCAATGTCAATTACAAACTAACTTTGTAACTGTGTACTGCATTATATATTATCGGGCCTTTGTCTAATGTATACATATCACTAAACCATATTTAGTTTCAATCTAATCGTAATCAGATCGAATATGTATATAAGAACAAGAGTGCAACCATAAATAAGTAATATTATGGAATAAGGGGATGTTTGTATTCATGAATCAGACATAAATACGGCCCGGATTGGCGCTCTGAGCACACAACCCCAACAATTTCTCCCACTTGCTCTAGTGCCAATCCACGGTATCATATACACGTCTCAATGTGCATCGTATGCACATGGCCCTCAAAAGCTCACCCAGTACTTAGGTAAGAAACAAGTCCGCTATGGAATATGGAGTTTCAAACAAAACTCTATTTTCCCAAGGTCAGCATCATTCATATTTTGTAGAATCTAAATTATACATTAATATGAAATGGATGCTATAACTGTATTATGCTACAGCTACTAAGTTGTCCAAGTATTTAGGGATCAAATCCAAAAATATTATGAGGACAACCGCAAGCACAACACCAATTTAAAACTTCTATTTTAAAAGGTCACTATGCAACTTCATAAGTCAATACTTCAAAAGTTGCATTTGATTCCACTAAATAGTAGAATCCTTCGTGACACTCCCACTGCATTTTGTGACTCTTTATGACGTAGACTGTCTAACGTCATAATTAGTCTCAAAACTAATATGACCCTAATGGTTGCAGACTGAATTTTCCATGAATTAGAAACTCGTTCTTAATATCTCAAAGATCACAAATAACGTGTTTCAAGATCCATCATATGGTCTATAAGATGTCAAAATAAATCGTAACAATTACAATTAAATCGACATCGATAATCGCACATAATAAAGTATTTATTATGTCATCATCAAATTATACATAAGATTGACTAGACATTCTAATCAATATCTCTTTCGAAAAAAGGAATCATCCTTTACGAAAGATGAATACTTTATATAAGACACACAATAACTGTCCAACAGTTATACTAACTGTCATACAGATAGCCTAGTTATGTCCTTTATTAGATCATATCTAATGTACGAATAATAGGAGTATCTCACAAGTCTCTTGGTTTTATATCTTATATAAAACTTTATATCAAATATAACAGAGACTACTCCCACTGATTTCACGGAGTAAAGAAGACTTAGGTAAATCTTTCACCTCACAAACATCTCATTATTACTATAATAATGATAATGTCGTTAGGATATATAACACTAGAAAGTAATTTGTACGCTCCCACTAACCCTTTTTATCACATATGTATTCTATATACTTTGACAAGATCAGACAATCTGACGATATCAAAAATAGAGAACACATTTTCTAGAGACTTATCCGAGTCTACAATAGGCTCTATAAGCTAGCACACTAAACTGCAATTTCAGTAGAACACAAACTCTAGGGCCATTCCAGAATGTACTCTTCAAACAAGGAAATCACAAATGATCTCTTATTCGAATAAGTCATCCAAAAACGCCACTTTGCATTCTTTAGCTAAAATATACAGTTTATTATCAACATTAACCAATATATCTTTAATTGTTCATTTAGTGTGACTAGAGATAAGTTTTCTCAGAATCTACAATAGATTGCTGAGTATAACATTTCTCACTGTCATACTGTAAAGGTCAAACCTTTAACAAGCTCACAATGCTTTCACTGCGCAAACAATTAGCACATATCATGAACTAATTCATAATGAAAGCTTAATCAAGTTCAAAACTTGATCGTAGTAAGCTATGAACAATCTTAGATCTAAGGTTCAATGGTGAACTTCCAGAATCGATATCAAATATCGCTTCCATTACAAGTTATAGGATAATTTTTCTTCAGTAAGAAAACAACGAAACCATTAAGTATCAAATACTCGTGAATGATTCTGTTATCCATTGGACTTGTATAGAAGATGTATAAGGGTTGTTTCATCTTATTAATTACATAGTTCCAATTATAATTTATCATTCTCACATTTGACTTCAATAAGTCAAGTCTTTTCTACAATAATCAACATCAGATGTTACACACCAAAACAATAAAACAATTTTATTACTTAGGATCGTAGGAAAGATATTCTATTAAATAGAATACAATATTCTATTAAACAGAATAAACGATAAACTTTTACTTATACCTCCGAGGTGTAAGTAATTTCCATTATATAACTATTATATAAAAGAAAGATTGAAATCTCAAACTTTTCAAGATTCAAATTTTCTACCTATACATATCATATATGCAACTGTAGAAAATGATGGAACATTAATTAAAGAGATGAATTAGTGTTACTGGAGTATAACCCCAAGAGTATTGAAACTAATTCGGTAACATTCAATATCAAACGAATCAAATCATATGAGATTCAATTGCTCCCACTACTCAATTCCATCAAGATGTATCATGGAAGAATAATATTGAATATGAATCATATTCACTAAATAACCTTAGAACTAATTGCTTTAAATTCATACGTTTGATCGTATCAAAGATCTTTGAACAGTTTAAAGACATGTTATGAATTTTGAGTATAGAATTCTCTAAAACCTTTAAATTGAATATATTTGAACAAGTCAAAAATGTTCAATCTACGTTTCATCAGAACAGATTGAAAGTTCTTGATACTTTCAAGACTTTCAATATGTGTTCCTTCAGAAACACGTAACTAAGTTATGACAATTCATCAACTAAGTTACGAAAAAAATAAAACTACCTTAAGCAATTATTATTTATAAAACTACATACATCCAATGTATCAGTTAAATAAATTTGGTGGTCCAATGACAATCATTGGTTAAACGAGATCTTAATCATTTTCCTGAATACAATATTCATTAAATGGACAAGGATGTGTGGTGTGATCTAGTATCAAACCATCCTTTACCATACGGAATAAGCATCCAATGCTTTAGTGATTAAATCATAAAGCATCGTTCTAAATTATTTACTTTACCGAATAATTTTTCTTATGTTTATCTCTACGTCAATGACACTACTAGTTATTATAAAATATGTAACAATGTTTATAAAGAATAAGTGACTATCCAATAGTCGCAAGTTCCGATATCAAATATCAAAACAATCGTTAACCAATATTTCAAATAACTAGACAGGAGATCTGGTATCCAATACCTATAGTTGTAGTATTATGAAAATCGATATTTTCTATACACAAATATACGCATCTCCTTTCTTTAGCTTTACTATTTGCATTCCACTATTCACAACAATTGTAAATAACTGATTAGCAAATTGTGTCATACACATTACCTCTAAAGGTAATTAAAGCTTAGAAACGTCATTACTAGATAAACAAATACCTAATAGGGCTTTCTTAATGCCAGTCAAGAATCTCGAGACATGAACTAATTCAAGTCAATTCCTACTGCATAAGAAACTATTGTCTCTAAAGTATTACATCCTAAAAGGGATATCTATCTAGATTATCTGTGGTGACTTAGAAACTAAGTCATTAACCATCTTTATTTTTCAAGAAAATCGGAACAACAGTTCCCGATGGTTTAGACTAATCTAATAATATCCTAGTCTAGTAGTATCTAGAACCTATTCTAGAATGACTGCAACCAAGAGTCTAGTCATTTAACATATCATAATATGTGTGCAGTAAATAAAAGTTTAATTCTATATAAACAATAGAATAAGGAAACAAACAAGCGTTAATTTCCATAATAACATACACTGCCTAAGTTATGGAATTTTTAAACTTAGCAGTGCCTCCCACTATTTTTACGTAATGCCGTAATCCCCAACGGAAAGACGAGAATTCAATAATTAAATCGAATTCCATAATGGGAAGAGGACCCCATGAATATATTTCGACTCACAACAGAGGCACGGTCTCGCCGACTTATATTCACAGGTAGACAACTAATTGTCAATCACTCACTAGTGACTCCAAGGTTCCGGTCCTGGCCGTTTCTCGTTGTCGTTGCGAAGGCAGGCCCACAAGGAGACGTACCAAGGTTAAACTTGTCAATGATAAACTCAAGTTACTTGCGTAACCCTGACAGCTAGGGCACGTTCAGGATTCCGCTTTCGTCGCTTGAATTTATCTAGTATCTAATATACATTCGGCATAAATAAATTTCTATCAGCTACATCCTCACAGCAGAGGCACGGTCTCGGATGTAGTCAACGAAAAGATATTTATAAACCGTATTGACAAGACGGACCAAGAAACAAGTATTCCAAATACCAGTTACTATAAAACCTTATTAAGCGGGGATATTCCATAAAGTGTCATACACCCTAAATCTAATCAAATTAGATTATAACATGCATGTATAAAGTCAAGAAAACATGATTAAACATTGAATAAAACAAGCTAATCATATATGGAGGCCTAGAATCAGACTCGCTCTGATACCATTTTGTAGGGGTTTTAGGGGCAGAATCCGGTAACGCAGCGGAAGCGGCGGAAGATCGTATCTTCCGATTTCAAAACTTTTTCTCGGATTAATTAAATAAACATATTTATTTAACATTCCAATAATCAAATTATGAAATAAAATTCAAATGAATCATATTCAAGTGAATTTACCGAAATGCCCTTACATTGGTATTTTGTCCATTTTAGTCCGAAATTGATCTAATCAATTTTGAATGATTCTAAATCATTTCTAAGATGAACTTAGCATGTTCAAAACATCAAAACACCAAGGGCAACACAAATCCCCATTTTTGCAAGTTTGGCCGAATGCACCCAATTGGTGCCATTTTGTGCACTTTGTCATTTCATGCTTCAAAACACATCCAAATGTAATCCAATCAACATGAAACTTTATATGAATCATATACACCCCCAAATACACAACATATATGAAAACCCCCAAATTTGGAATTGGTCATGACCCTAATTTTTCAATTTCTTCAAATTGGACAAATTAGACCAAATTGGTTAAATACAACACTTTAATCATCTTTCTTCCATCCAATCAAAGTCTCAAACAATGAAACAACTCAAGATCAAATCTAGGTCATCTAAGAGTGGGTCAACAACTCTAGATTAGCAACATGGTTTCCAAAACCTTAAAAGAAAGCTTATAACTACAATAGTCACAACTTTCCTTCATCATACATGCTCAACACTTCCATCAAAACTTCCATCAACAAAAACACAAGGAATAAAGAAAGAAATAACCTAAGAACATCATATGTTAAAGCCTAGATCCTAAGGAACATTTTCCTTTCTAATAGCAAGTTGGAAAAACTCACTAAAATCCAAGCTTTCTTTGATTTCTTCTTTCTTTCTCACAAGCTTCCTTTGCTCCATTAATGGAGTTTTCTTTGAAATGTATTAGGTTAGTTAAATGAAGATGAAATGAAAACAATATATACTTGTGGCAAAATAACCCTTGGCCGAAATTTACCATAAGTATTTACCAAATTATTTTCAATTTCATTTCATTTGAATTTGTTCAACTTTATATAAATATCTAAAAAACACTTTATTGATATTTATACTAAGTCAACAATTGCAACTAAGAAAATATATCTCTTATATATTTTCAAAGTCATGGCCGAAATTAATTAAAAATAAAGGAGAAAGATATTTTAATTTTTCAAACAATTTTGAACAAATATCTTAAGAAGTCAAAATCAATTTGACAACATTTTCCTTTAATGTAAAGTCAAACATTTACATTTATAATCATTTCCTAACTTTATCATTTGGTGATATATTTATATTTTAATTATATTAATCATTTAACAATTAAATAATTAAATAATTAATTAAATACAAATATATCAAATATATGTATTATATTTACTTTAAATATCTCAATACATATATTGATGATATATGTCAAATACCTTTATTTGACTATTTATTAATGTGTATTTAATAATATCATATATTAAATACAAATACACATTAATTAGGAAATGACGGTTCGGCCCGTTCGCATGTATTTTTCGTTTAACGTTTAAACGATTTATAAATAATCATCATTATTCATAAATGTTGCTCTAGTGCTCTACGAGTATGTTTCATTATTGAGACTCTCTAGATTCAGGTATATCTGTCACGAATCCAATTTCGTGTCCATAATCTATCCACCCGTAGATTATGACGATCACGGATAAACTAGCTGAATCATACAGGTCGAGGTCATTGCATACGTATAATCCCTCCGTCATAGGTATCCAGATAATCCCAGAGATATAGATGTAAACGTCAAATCTCTATAGGTATTATCTCGTCGACGTATCTATTAGCAATCTCTAAATAACATTCGGAACTTACTTCCGAAGTATACTGTGGCCACAGATTTAACAGACTGCTAATAATATATGGACTACCTATGCTCTGTACAAAGAACTGACGGATCCTATCTTGACACACACAGGATATCCTGAGGATCGATCCACACCCAACGAACATGCGGAGGTCTGATCTAAATAGATCGGTGACGTGACTGCCATCTAAGTGTGGAGGATGTCTCATACATCCACAGTGGTGTCTCAAGTCGAAGGACCACTATGCTACTCAACCCGAGAAGATTCTTATTGACGTTGGTGTACCATCCATTAAGAATCTTCGGTGAGCCGTTCAGTGTTTATCCACGATAAAACACCTACACGTCTATACGAGTCTCCATAGACTCATGGTTCATTGGGATAAACCATCGGACCAAGTCTCGATATACGACATGTACTGGTCTCAACGGATTTGACTAACCGACCCGTGTTAGCAAATCTTGACCAGGAACTATGTTTGATAATATACATATAGCAGTGACACTTCCCAATGTCAATTACAAACTAACTTTGTAACTGTGTACTGCATTATATATTATCGGGCCTTTGTCTAATATATACATATCACTAAACCATATTTAGTTTCAATCTAATCGTAATCAGATCGAATATGTATATAAGAACACAGAGGTGCAACCATAAAAAAGTAATATTATGGAATAAGGGGATGTTTGTATTCATGAATCAGACATAAATACGGCCCGGATTGGCGCTCTGAGCACCAACCCCAACAGCCATTTCATTTGTAAAATTCATACTTTCTTCTTTCTTGAAATTCTTATGAATAATAAGAAGATTGTATCAGTTTAGTTATTTACAGTTTTTAGTAATTTATTTTCACTTTCGCACTTTCTTTTCTTTACTTTTCAGTTTTTACTTTCCGCAATTTACTTTTACGCACAACATTTTCTTTCTTTACTTTTGCAGTTTTTATTTTTCAAGCAATTAGGAGGTAATTCTCCTTTGCTGGGGTGAAAGGTAAAGCTTTAATTATTACTATTTAGATTAATCTCTCTTAATTATAATATAAAAACTATTTAAAAACTGACTTAAAAAGGGATACCGCTATATTGGTCGGTTGGTAATTAATTATAAATTGGTTTTAACCTGACTTAATATGGATACCGCCTGGTTGGTCGGTTGGTAATTAATTATTAATTTGACTTAATCATCAGGATACCGCCTATATGGCTGGTTAGTAATTATCACGCAAAGTTAATATATTATATTAAGGGAGATATCTAAAATAGTAGTAATAAAAGTTGATCCTCTAACCCCAGCATTCTCTTTTATTATACTTTTACTTTATTTAATTTTCAACAATTTACTTTCAGTAATTTATTTTTAATTTTTTTTACTTTTTACTTTTTACTTTTACTTTATTTACTTTTCAGCAATTTACTTTTCAGTATTTAATTTTCAACAATTACTTTATGGTCTTTTATTTTATTTAAGTTTTTACTACCCGTAAATGTTCGTAACTAAGCCAGTTATCTGGGGTTGTGATGAATTTCAATATCACTGTTTTATAAGGGTTAGATTATAGGTTGGTTATTTAAAGATTTATTTATTGAGTCTTAATCTTAATGTGCTTTTTATTAACTGGCCATTAATAAAATTGATTAGGTAAACTTAAAATGAACTAGACATAGGGATTTTAAGTTTAAGACCTTAGACTCAATAGCCCACGATCTTCCTTGAGGATAGATAACCCTTTAATAGATTTCCTTACAGGATAGGAATATACCTGTCGGGCGGGGGTAGCCATAATTGGAACTCAAACTTAATGAATCTAGGTAATTTGGTTGACATAGACATATGGTTCAATTGGATTATCTAGGTATTTGTAATTGACCATCGGAAGAGGCTTTTACATAATTTAGTGTTCCAGGTTAATAAATCAATATTATACCCAACTATAAGATAACCACTTCATCTTTTAAATAATATTGGAATAAATCACAACCCTGGATAGTTTCTATAATTTGAATTTCCACCAACCTACTTTCGAACCATTTTATTTACTTGTTTTAAATTTAGAATCGTCACCATTTTAAATCAATCAATCAACTTGTTAGATATTAGTAATCATTTGACCTCATAAAATTAATAGTTTAGATATTAAGTCCTCGTGGGATCGATATTTTTATACTACTTGAACGATACGTGCGCTTGCGTTATACGTGTGTGTTTACGCCGGTCAAGTTTTTGGCGCCGTTGCCGGGGACTTATTTATCTTTCACTATTAATTTAGGGGTTAGATACGTTACTTGTATCTAATTTCTTTTTACTTATTGTTTTTGTTTTCTTGTGTTTCAGGTTCTCAGAAACTTCATGAGACGAACCAGAAGCTTTGAACTCCGATCGCTTGACCCAGAAATTGAAAGAACCATCAGACAGTTGAGAAGGGAAAAGCGAGAAGGCCAAGAAGCTTTAGTCAACATGGAACCTGAACTTTTTGAACGTTGCACCACCAATTCCCATTCGAGACAGAACCATTTCGATGGTTGACAGACTCATTTCCTGTATTGTACTTCCTCCCTTACCAGCAAATACATGTGACATCAAAACATGCATTCAGATGATTCAGCAGTCAGTTCAGTTCGGGGGGAATGTAACTGAAGATCCTAATGCCCACATCAGCAACTTCCTGGAAGATGCGGCACTTTTAACTACAACAGAGCATCAGAAGAAGCAATGAGACTGCGAGTTTTTCCATATTCCCTGAAGGACAGAGCTAAAGCTTGGCTACATTCACTACCAGCAGGTTCTATCACAACTTGGAACACTTTAGCCACCAAATTTCTTGCAAAGTACTTTCCACCTGTTGGACAAAATGACCCATAGCGTCACTATTTGCACAGATCATTGTGTTGTTGTAGCAAATTAACTATGTGACAAGGAAATTGCACTCTCATCATTTGTGATTAGATCACCATATATATATAAATGAAGAGAGGTCCATATGATTAGTTCCTGGATTGAGATGATATGAGACAGTATCAGTCCATGAAGGATTAATCATTAAATATCCCTAGCCGTAGTATTATCGAGACTGGACATCGATAATGCGGAATAGGCTAGTATTGTACTTGTGTGCGTTGTGAGGGCACAACGGCATAGTTCTCATATATATAAGTGTTGGATACTTATGCAAGTGCGATAGGAGGTCGTGTTTCACCGATGGTACGGGAAACAGCTCCGCTCTGGATAGACCCCTCGGAATCCCATTGGTATTATGACTATGAGACTATGGGAGGCCGAAATCAAGGTAGGTATGTATAGTCTTAACCTGAGACTTGCATCGCTAATACTTACGATAATCGATAAACTTTGGTTTTGGTGGTAGGGGACTTTAAACAGGTTCTGAGTACACCACTTCTGGGTTTATCAGAGAGTCGTATAGTATTGGGTGTGATGTCAAGACGGAAGTGTCACTTCAGTCATATTGGAGTTGATGTCACGCAGGATACAGTACTAGTGCTCTTGACTGTTGCGCAACCAATCGGGATATTGTGACCAGGTCATGTATATCCGATTATGGAGACTATGTTACCAGACATCCGATATGTGCTTCGGACGGGGAAGACACTTATCCAGCCCCAGCCCTAGCACGTGATTATCCGATACTGGACCGATATGCACAATACGGTTGTATACTACGCTTGATACAGATCTTAATATTCTTAAATGGATATGTCCGGAGAATTGGGTAGACTTGGTGCTTTGCTAGGAGTCGACCTTGTCTCATAAATCGGTAGAACGTAGTACTTGGTACGTACGTGATTCGGATACTCCGACGACCGTATTTACTGCCAATATATATCCGGAGATCTCATGGGTCGCTTCCCGATAATCCACCGATGACGCACAACTCGCACTCTTGAATAATCTGGGATTATATAGAAGAGAGAGAAAATTAATCTAGGATTAATTACGGAGATATTTTATCTAGGATAAAATATCGTCTAGAGAGAGATAACGATTAATTCGGAATTAATCGATGAATTAATATATTCGATATATTAAACGAAATTAGATTTCGACGCGGAATTAAAATTAGATTTTAATTCGGGCGAACGAATTAATTTAGAATTAATTCATTAGCGACGTGAATAGTGAATTCGCTAGGCGTAATCATCTAATTACGACGCGACGGAAAAATCATTAATTTGGAATTAACGAACCGGAGCCCGAGTGTGATTGCGAGCGCATTCGTATTTCGAATTCGAGTGCGGCGATGCAAGTCACATCAAGCGTCAATCAATCACATCACATCAAGCGTCAAATCAAAAGTCACTTTGAGTGATTGATTGATTTGATTAATGGATTGAGTGAAAGACACTCAACATGTCACTTTATTAAAGTTGATATAACTTGATGGACATTGATTTTGGAGTGTGGAACACTCAAGCTTATTATTCAATTTATTTGACCTTTTAAAAGTTAAAATGAATTGGTAATCATTGAATATTTTTTGAAAATATATAAACAATGATTTTACAACTTTTGTAATAAATTAACACATTTCTTTCTCTCTCATTTTCTCTCTTCCTCTCACGCAAACCAGAAACATTTCTTCACTGGTTTTGAACCAGAAAAACGTGAGCTTTAAGGGAAGCAAGAGTGGGTTTTCATGGTGAAAATTCAAGTGCTAGCACACTTACAAGTCTTGCGAAGGTGGTAGGGAGGTTCGACCATGAGACGGGATCCATCCGACGAATCTAGAAGCTCATTTTCACAGCTCAAAACAGAAGATGGAGGACAGTGGACTGCTGCAGTTCATGCGCCCAAACAGTGAACATATTGGCTTCAATCGTCTTCAAATCGACTCAACCAACCAATGTAAGTATTCCGCTATCTTCATTGGTGTATTCATGCTTGATTTTCATGTCTTGTTTGATCTTGGGACCTAGATTAAAACCAACAATGGCATCAGAGCTATAGGTTTAAGCATGAAATTTTAGGGCTTAAAATTTGGGTAAATGTTTGTTGAGCATGAATTGAATAAATTGGTTGTTTAAGTATGCTTATAACATGTTTAATTTCATTTTGGTTGGACCAATTTGTTGAAAAATGATTTGGAAATATTTTCCCCAAATTTTTCATCTTGGCCGAATATGAATGTAATATTGGGTATTTTGATTTTGAGCATGATTTGGTTAAATTGATTAATTGAGCATGTTTAAATGATCTTTAATTGAAGATTGATTTGATCAATTTCAACAAAATGTGATTGGATCAATTTTGCCCAAATTTGTGATGTTGGCCGAATGCTATATTGATTTTGGGTTCTTGGAAATTTTGTTTTTTGATTCATTAGATGAATTGGAATCATAATGTTTGATGTAATTTGAGGTCAATGGATAGTACTTTGAATTGGACAAAAAACCCCAAAATCTCATGTTGGCCGAATGTGATGGATATTTGGAAATCTTGGATTTTTTCATTTTAATTCATTGGATGAGTTATAATGATGTAGGATGATGTTGATTTGAGATTGAATTGGATTTAATTTTGAATTGGATAAAAATCCCTAAATTAATCACCTTGGCCGAATAGGTATAATGCCCTAATGTCTTGGTAATTTGGATTTTGTGACATTGGATGTGTATGAAATCAAATTGGATGGTGATTTAATGTCGATTGTGGGTTCGGTTGGATTGAAACCAAATCGGACAAAAAATCCTCCTTGGCCGAGAGCTTTGTAGCATGTAAATGGGTTTGATTTTCAATTTGTATGTTGGACATGTAATAATGAATTGAGTATGATTAATTGGACTAATTAGTGTTTTAGAAATATTGATTTAGTTTATTAATCATGTAATACACTTTAGTTTAATTGAATATGAAATTGGATTTTGTATATTTAATTAATTGGGCCTAATTTTGGAAATTGGACTTTAATGTTGTAATTGGACCTATTGGGCTTGATTTTATCAAGTTGGGTTTAGGCCAAGTGGATTGGATCCAATTGGGCCCAAAACCTTAACCATAAAGCCCAAATGCAACTAATGAACCTTTAAAGTTCAATTGGCCTAATGGGCCAAGATTGATTTATGGGCTTATGGGGTAAATCCCGGATTGGACTTGGTTATCGGTTTGACCCGAGTTGACCAAAAGTCCACGCCTTAAGAAATCAATTAAAAACCCATTGGACTTTAATTGAATTGACGTTGGACGTTAATCGGTCTTTGAGATGCTTACGATTAAATTTGGAATTTAAATCGTAAAAGGTTTATTAAATAAAGTGTAATATTTAATTTGGAATTGAATAGTGAATTAGTATTACATACATATTAAATTTGATTTAATGATGTAGTTTAATTTAATTCATGAATTCGTACTTTAAGTACTTATTCGCAAAAACGAGTTTGACTCGATCAAATCAAATCGTTGTTTGAACATTGGATGATCACTTAATTATCAGATTAATTAATTTGATTAGATTGATTGATATCATGCTTATGTGTGTGAATATGTGGTTGTGTTGAATGAATAATGTATATCGGATGATATTAGTCGGGTGGGCAATTTTTGAAATTGTTGTAATAAATTCGATTTATTAAATTGGACCTGCGTGTCCAGCCTTATCACCTCTATTCTCTTGTATCCTCTTCTCACTATTCCCCTCTATGTATATGAGGTTTCTTTAGAAGTGTAGTATAAGGGTAGAAGTAATATTAGTGCTAGCTTGAGTGGAGAAATGGAGAGATTTGATCTAGGATCAATGTGTAAAGTATCCATCCGCATATCATTATTATTTATTTTCATACTCGTTTTATTATGTATTTAGAATGCATGTTTAAGGGTGTATGATGATGAGACCTTAACAAAGATAATTAAATTGGTAACCAATTTGCACGCGAAAAACCCTCGTTCTATATTAAGCGATTATCCTTCCATTGAATGATTCTTGTTCAAGATCCGATTGGCATTGGTTGTTGCCAAAGTCAAGACCTTGTCAATTATGGATGTATTTGAATCATGAGGGTTTTGTTCCACATCGGTGTCTTGTCCAAGTTGTGATTTGTTGG
>SKCR01055119.1:0-45615 GCA_019454045.1 Zanthoxylum bungeanum | reverse complement strand
AATCTCCAACAGCTGAATCCCCACCATTGCAGTCACTGACTTCTAGACCATGCTACTGACTCTGACTCTTAAACCATGCTCTGATACCAACTTTGTAACATCCCGCCTAGGCCAGGATGCTACCGCATGAGACAGGAGAGCCCATCTCCATAAGCCTCTGAATCTGACGAAATTTCGACATGATGTATTCAGAACGTCATGTAACCTGGCTTATAGCCAGCATCCATATACAATATAATCATCAACTCTCAGCCTCAGGCCGGTACTCAATGCACAAAATGTAATTACTTGGCCTCCGGCCAGAACTCAAAAATAAAACTAAACTAATACATTTGCATTAGTAAATACAAATACAAAACAAGGAGTCGTGATGACCTAAACTTGACCCAGGACTCAAGACTTTCTTGACTGCAATTGGGTCGATCCACTGTCTTCACCAAACTTCTGCTGATTCTATATGACTGCTACTGACCTGCAAAACTGACAAACTGTTGTGGTGTGAGTCATAATGACTCAGTAAGCAATCATGCAAAAGATTATAAAGTTTTAATTAAATAATAATAACAAAACAAATATCTAAAATCCATAAATTACTATCTTGTCCCCACTATTAAGGGTATTTTCAGAAATCGGCCTATTCGAAACTCTTCTGATGCGATTCTCGAAATGTGTTTAACACGAAAGTTGTTCGTTTCAGAAAAACGAGTCCGATGATTCAAGAATCAACTCGATCAGAGTTCGTTTGTTAATTTTGTGACCAAAACTGTAAACTTTACGGATATAGTAAAAATCGCGTAATTGATTCTTGGTCCCACGCGTTTTCCAACGCGACGAATATTCATTTCATATTATTCTGATCCATATTTCATCACTTAAACACTTATCCTTCATTATCATTCTATTCCAAGACTATACCATCAGTCTGAGAATCTCCTAAAACAGTCCCGAAAATCTGGATGTTACAATTTTGGTAGAGACACATATAGGTTATTAGTGAGGATAATCGTCCTTATTCAGTTCAAAAATTCGTTAAAATGAATCATATAAATTAATGAAAAATCTAATTTCTTTTAATGAGATAATTTTATTTTTCCCTTACTAAAATGAATAATTTCTATCATTTTTTTATGAAAATAAAAGTTTATCCCACTGAATTAATTTTATGATTCTGCCACTATATGGAAACTCTAGTTATGTTACCATGCTAACTTGGTGAATCCGTTCAATCAAAATTTGCCATGTGAACATCACGAAAGACGTGTAATTAAGTTGAGTGCCATTAAAAAAAAAATGCTACAGTTTAGTGCGTTTGAGAAATTAGGTTACTCAATTCTATTTTAATTGAGTGTGTCTAATTTTTTGATTTTTCAGAGTATTTGAATATTAAAAACCTATAAATTCTTAGAATCCAATGATGAAATTAGAGAACAAAAATCGATTTTGAGAATAAAAATTGGTGTTCTCAAGAAAAAGACGAAAATTACTTCGAATAGGTGTATCCATTATCTATAGAAAAGAGGAAAAAAATTGACTATAGGGTCCCTTCAACTCTCATAAAAGACGTACAATTAGTACTTTATTTCTGACAGTACGCGAACACAAGTATTTGTGTTTGATGTGGATTTATTTTCTTTTCAATTAAAGTTTAGTCTCAATATTGTCATTCTTCAATTAGACTAAAATGTTGGGTATATTTTTTAGTTTATAATATACTATAGTTTAATGTCTTTGGCAATTAGGTTACTCAATTCTATTTTAGTTAGAGTTTGTCTGATTTATTGATTTGTTAGAATATTTGAATATTGAAGGCTTATAAATTCTTAAGGTCCAATGATGAAATTAGAAAACAAAAATAGATTTTGATAATGAAAATTAGCATTTTCAAGAAAAAGACGAAAGTTGCTTTGAACAGGTTTATCTATTTTGTGGAGAAAATAGAAAAAAATTGATTATAGAGTTCTTTCAACTCTCATAAAAGACGTATGAGATGTAAAAAAAAAATGTTATCTTTGAATTGTATCAAAAACTCATTGAAATAAATTTGTTGGCTTCTGAGCATAATGATTATCATATTTTGTTAAGGTGAGCCATGACTCTTTTTATGAGAGGTAAGTAAATTGTCTACTTAAATTGACTATTTTAAAAAGGCTTAAATATAAATTGATGATGTACTCAACCCGTAAAAAATACGGGTTTTATATTAATATATAATAATTTATGTACCTAGGCATTGCACTATAAAGACAGATACACATATGGAGCATGATAAATTATATAAGATCATATTATTGCCCAAGCCCATAAATTCAGCACATATATATCTAATACATAAAACCTTGTGATCATTTATGTTACTTTAAATTTTGATCTAGATTAATTAGGTTCGCTTTGAATTATTTCCGTAGGAGCTAGGCCTCTTCCTTTTTTGTTTTTGGAATTTTTGGAAATCCGCCGCCAAATCACTTATTTTGGGATTAAGCGGATCAGGTAAAACCCCTGACTGTCTCAGACTCTTAATTACAAGAAACACATTCACTGGATTCGAACCCAAGACTTTAAGGTGAGATTCTGAACACTACACCACCAAACCATGTCCCTTGGGACATCTAGGCCTCTTCCTTGCTAAGTGCAAAACTCAAAATTCGAATCTGACAGTTGAAGCCATATAAATTTATACAACATGTCAAAGGTTACCATCGGGACGCTATTCAAGATTAAATCTTGACCAAAATATATAAGATCGGGGTGTCAACTTACGAGTTAGCATATGAGTATGATTTATACCAATTGGACATCTATAATATATATTAGTCACAGGGTTTATAATAATTTGAACAAAAAATGTAGCATGTATTATGTATATTCCCTTTTAATAACACTCAATATTTGTATTCATTTTATTCTATCATTAATTTCCCATGAGATTTTTATGTAGCATGTACTATGTATATCCTCTTTTAATAACATTTGTATTCATTTTACTCATCATTCATTTTTCATGAGATTTTTTTTCTTGAGTTCTCAATTAGAAAAGGGAAAATACCTTATTGTCTATGAATTGGGTCTCCATATAAATGGCAAAATGATCCATATATGGGCTTTTGCTACACTTCAAATATAGTAAATTTTGGACGAGAAAAACCTTCTAAGATTATTAATTGCTTCTAGGCTGAACTTGAAGGTAGTTGATTGTACTTTTGTATCTTTTAATTGAAGAGAGAGTCTAGAGTTGTGGTCGTGAATGAAAGAGGGAACTAGCTCTCATGCAAATATGCCATTAGTTGTGAAGACAATTACTATTAAACAAAGCTACGTCCAAACAACCAACCCAATTATTCTGATAATGATTTCCTGAAAATTCTCATTCTTTAAACAATAATTTGGAATTACAAAATGCATTACACGAGAGCCGAGGCTAACATGCCATTCTCCATACAGGGAAAAAAAAAAATGACGTATCATCCCATGAGCATTTCTGCTCACTGCCTCCAAGAAAACTTCACTGCAAAACTCTCTGTATATTCATCAGAATCACACACACCTCGCTAGCAAACCTATCCAACTCACAAACCCTAATGATGACAAACCCTAACCAATCAATTTTAAATTCTCTTACACATATGTAGATATTCGTAAATGCCAAATCAAATTATCCCACTTTCCCCTGTAGGCTTTTACGACTAATTTCCCTATAATATGAAATTATTTGTTGTGTTGGATAACGGGTATGACTTAAATTGATAAATTCTCTCACAAGTTGAGAACCACACACTAGCACAGCTAGATTTATCGTGAATTCGCTTAGCACATGCCGTTATTCAAATTCAGGGGTAATCTTGGGAACAATTCATATAGACGGTGTTGTGATTCTCTGATCACTTTAAAATGTTTTTGATGAAAAAACCGAATTGATCTATTATTACCAAGAATAGATTTACAAGTTTACAAAAAAAAAACTATACACAAAAAACCTCACTAACACTCTCTAAGCTCTCTATCCATGGAGCTTACTCACATTTGGGGTGCTTTTTAACACTGGAAATGGCCTGAATTTATAGGCCAAGTTTGATTACTGTTCACCCACCTTTCACTCATTGATTCATGGAACCAAGTTGTTTGTTTGCTCCAATTTTCTTCACTTTTGCTGGCACCACCGAAAGTAGCTTGGAGACTTCTGCTTAGTCTTCAAAGGGTGGCCTACATCCATGTCTCATGCAGCTGGATGTGTTGACAGCAAGGAACTTGAGGGAAGCTTCAAGGAAGCTTCATGTATGGCCATGTCTCTGCATGGAAATTTACCATGCAACTGGACTCTACAATTCTCCCCCTCCAGTTGCATCCGAAACAATCTTCATCTGACAGCTATCCTGGCTATGTCTCTGCACAGCTCTAGCTTGTCCTGATCAATGTTCCTTTGTTGACATGTAATATGTGTCTCTGCACAGCTCTCTTCACTGCATCTCTGTACAGTATTCTTCTACTATGTCTCTGCATAGTACAATCCACTGTGTCTTTGCACAGTAATCTTCTGTTGTGTCTCTGCACAGTTTCGCTGCTATTTTTCTTCACCCATTTGTTCCTCAGTGCCTTCTTACCTTGTGGGAAACTCTCTGGCTCCCCCTCATCAGTAAGCAGAGTATATTTGGATCCCGGATATCTGGTTGATGGAATCCTGTCTCGCTCAGATCTTCTTGTCTGAGGTCCACTGGTTTTAGGAGGTCTATCATCATCCATGTATGTGAATGATCTTGTAGCTTCTAGTGGAGTCGGTTGCAGCTCCTCCTGCTCAACACTTTCTTCTGTAATCTCCGATGGAACATGCTGTGTCTCCTCCTGCTCAACATCTATATCTGCCTCATCTGGTTCGGCTTCTGGAATTTCCTCGTGCACCTTATCCGTGGCCAATTGTGCTGGTGCTGGGTTCTGGATTTCTGTTGGCACTGGAATTGGAAGACATTCTAGGCATTTCAATGTCTTCAATTGTTTGGTCTTCAAGAAACTCTACTTCATGGCTTCTGATGACCATCTTCACCTTCGGATCCCATAATATGTATCCAAATTTTTCATCTCCATGGCCTAGGAATATACATGGAGTTTTCCTTACATCGAGCTTCTCCCTGAGCTCATTGGGTACATGTACAACGGCTAAACAACCGAATACTCTAGGGTGAGTGTAGAAGGGATTCTTACCAGACCACACTTTCTCCAGAATCTCCATGTTCAACGGTGAAGATGGTGATATGTTGATCAGGTAACATGCAGCACGGACAGCTTCTCCCCAGAATGGCTTTGGCAGCTTAGCCATACTGATCATTCCTCTGACTTTCTCCATAATGGTGCAGCTCATTCTCGCAGCGACAGTATTATGTTGTGGTGTGTGTGTAACAGTTCTATCATGTCGAATCTCATGTCTCATGCAGTAGGCTTCGAACTCTCTGGAACTGTACTTGCCTCCATTGTTTGTGCGAAGACACTTCAGCTTCTTCCTTGTTTCATACTCTACCATGGCGTGGAATAGCTTGAACTGATCTAGGACCTGATCCTTCATCTTGAGGAAATACACCCAGATTTTTCGAGAAGCATCATCGATGAAAGTCAGAAAATACTTGTTACCGCCCAATGAATCAACCTCCAAGGGACCAAAAACATCAGAGTGCACCACACTGAACAACTCTGATCTTCTCTTTGAAGAGAAATCAAATGAGACTTTGTGTTGCTTACTAATCAGATAGTGGTTGCAAGGACATCGTGCAGCATCCTTGGTAAGCTCCTTCTTGTTCAGGGTAGACAATTCTCTCCCACTTATGTGTACGAGTCTCTAGTTCCACAGATTTTGAGAAGCCTATTTTTCAGCTACATTGAGGCTGTCTGCACAAATCTTCACATGAGTCTTGTATAGTGCGCCACAAGCATGTCTGTAGGCATTGCATTTTCGCATGTGAAACCCGATGATGAGTCTCAGTTGGAGGCACTACCTTTTTAGCTAAGGATATTGCGGGAAACAGAGGTCGGAATGGGAAATTCAGAACAAGTATGTCATCAAGTTCATTTCACAAGTTCACTGTCTTCGTTAGTGCTGCGTTCGTTAATTCGTTCGAACGTCAGGCAGATTGCGGACGTTCGTGTAGCGTTAGAATTGGCGTTCGAACGGCGTCGGTGTTTCTGGTTTTGCTGCTAGCCTCGCACCCCAGCCCATTTAGCTCCCCAAAGCCCATAAAACACATCCCAATTTAATTAAATTAAACATTAAATATTAAATAAAATATTTAAATCATATACCAATTAAATAAAACACAAAATATAATCATACCTAATAAAGATAAATCAAATATATTAACTTCCTAACTAAACAAATCACATACTAAATTAAAAAGATGTCATGCCTAATTAAAATCAATCATAACCAATTAAAGTTATTGACTTCCTATTCTAGCCAAGATTTGTCCCCCCTCAATCTTTGACTTTCATTGCTCAACACCAAATCAAATCCTCATTTTAATGCCAAAATCCCTTCCTTGTGAGACAAGGTGAAGCCCTAACCCTTCTCTATATAAACAACCCCTAACCAAAGCCCTCCAACTCCTAGTTCACGCCCATCACAAACAAAAGAAGAAAAGAATTTCCAA
This sequence comes from Zanthoxylum bungeanum, assembly GCA_019454045.1. Taxonomy (NCBI): domain Eukaryota; kingdom Viridiplantae; phylum Streptophyta; class Magnoliopsida; order Sapindales; family Rutaceae; genus Zanthoxylum; species Zanthoxylum bungeanum. The sequence goes on along the minus strand of SKCR01055119.1, from coordinate 38,989 downwards.
CCCCTAGCTCATACATATAATAACAAACAACTCTCTTCACCCCCACCCTCACATTACCGAAAACAACAAGCCCTCAAACACTCTCATATTACCGAAAATACAATAGCCATTCACACCCCCTCCAACCACCAAAACAACTCCTAATCACCACCGAAAACAGCAACCCCCTAAGCCTCCACACATCACCGAAAAATATACCCCCAACGACAACCCAAACACGCCCCAAACAGCCACTAAAGTACCCCCAAACAGCAGCCCCTTCCCATCGAAACTGACCCAAACCAGTCCCTAAGTCACGCCCAAACAGCAGTAATTTAACCCCTGAAACAACAGAAAAATACACTTAAAAACATTCATTAAAAACCTTAAAAACAGTAACTTAAAAACTGCATCCATAATCTTTAAAATAATCACACACAACTGCACAAAGAACCCACACAAAAACTCGGAACAGTTTGTGGAAACGTCAAAACATGTGACCTGAACAATGAGCAGCAAAATAGAGGCCGAACAGTAGCAGAACGGAGTCCAAACAGCAAAGCAGTGAGCTAGGACGCTAAACCAGTGAACCAGAGAAGTTGAGGAGCCGTACCCTTCCGACGTCCGTGAAACGCAAGCCTGAAAGTTGGCAAAAAGGTTAGACCTGAGGGTATCTTTCACACTCGTTTTCTTTGTATTATTTGTTAAATATTGCTTGCATGGTTGTCATATTGAAATGCATGTTGTGGCCCTTGAGTAGATAAACATGCATGAATTATGAGATGTTGTATGTTGTGGCTGTAGAATAAAATGAGAGATGTGTCAACTCTCGCGGTATATCGGATGGAAACCCGGACATAAATTTCATAGCCGATTCCGAATGGATGGTAATATGATCTGTACTCGGGACACAACTCCACGTACCGCTTGAGTAAACGGCACCCTCTTTTGCTTTGTGGTTCTTTGGTTTATTTATTTTTCGTCACTTGAATTCTGCATGTTGCTTATTTATGCATGATTCAATCGAGCGCATGGGCTTAGTAAGTGGAATGAAAGATCCCCTATGGGGAGGGGTTAAAGCCCTTTACCACGATACTTTGCCGCGCCGGTTGATGTTGTTCGGTTGAATGCAAGATACGTTCAATCGGGCATACTAAGTTTGATATCATTGTGTTTAATTCTTTGTATGCATGACTCAATCGAGCGCATGGGCTTAGTAAGTGGAATGAAATATCCCCAATTGGGAGGGGTTAAAGCCCTTTACCACGATGCTTTGCTGCGCCGGTTGATGTGTGTTCGGTTGGATGTAAGATGTGTTCAATCGGGCATACTTAATTGATATGATTGTCTTTATGTTTGTATGTATAATGCGATCGAGCGCATGGGCTTAGTAAGTGGAATGAAAGATCCCCTATGGGGAAGGGTTAAAGCCCTTTACCACGATGCTTTGCCGCGCCTCGCATTGTATTATTCGCCATTTATGTATTGCGTCCCATTTCATGCATCAGATCTGTCCCCGTTCGAACGCGTCTACGAACGCAACTCGAACGCGCGTGCATTTTGCCTTATCATACATCAGGTCTCATTTCCATTCGAACGCGTTCACGAACGCCATACGAACGTGAGCATTCTGTTTCATTTCCGTTCGAACGCGTTCACGAACGCCATACGAACGTGAGTATTCTGTTTCATTTCTGTTCGAACGCGTTCACAAACGACATACGAACGTGAGCATTCTGTTTCATTTCCGTTCGAACGCGTTTACGAACGCTACTCGAACGAGAACCTTCTGTTTACCGTTCGAACGCGTCTACGAACGCTGCACGAACGCACACGGTAAACAGATCCTCTTGCATCACATTACGGCATGTCCATCTTAGCATATAGTTACCCCTTTTCTATGTTATGGATTTGTATTACCCATCTAGTTGTCTATTTATGTTATGCGCTTAAATATCTCTTCTTAATATGCATGCTAGTAAGAATGCTATTTGTTTGCGCTTCTGTGTCCACCAATACGTTAATTAACTTGTATGCTTGCCGTATGATAATCCTTATGTATGCAATGAGACATAGATTACATGCAAATAGGCTGTATGCAAATTCGAATAATGTGTTACATATAAATTTAGATGAACTTGTTGATGTATGTATGTGGATTTAGAAGCATGATATTCTTAGAAATAAGTGTTACTTAAGCCTGATTAAATTATTATATAAATCATTTCATTACAAGTGGCATAAGTAAGGGACCATTCCGAACCCAATGGTTTGAGGTCTTCCCTTGCGAGGGGTGAGTGCGGCCTTAAATCTCATTTTCGCGGTTCACACCGGGTGGCGACTCCATTATTCTCCGGTTTAGTCCCCCGTGGCTATTCCGTACTCCCGACCGGGCCGCGAGCCCGGGACAGCATGCGTCGCCCAGTTCCTGTGTTCCCACAATGTCCTCGGGTGACAACCATGACACCTTTCATCATTCTCTATGTGCCATTTCTGAAGTGATTGTCATAGCCTTGTTTGTCAAGAGTTATCCCCGAGAGTACATTCAGTCAAAGTTTTGGAACATGCAAGACATCCTTCAAGGTCAATGTACACCCGACATTTGTCCGCAACTGAATATCACCCATTCCTACTATCCCAGAGGAACTGATATTTCTCATCTTCACTGGTCCAAAGTCTCTCGCTTTGTAGGTTGTGAAGAAATCTATGTGATGAATGACGTGGTAGGATGCTGCAGTATCTACCACCCACTCAACATCTTGGGTTGCGTTGTGAAGGCATGTTTCTTCCTGCATTGAGCATATTGCTACATCTCCTTGGACAACGAGTGTCTCTCCTTCGTCATTTTTCGGCTGGTAATTGCCTTCTCTCTGCTCTCGTTGCAGTTTTCGGCAATTCTTCTTTAGGTGGTTACAATGCCACAATGATAGCACTTATAGGTAGGCTTCCTTCCATTTGAGGATCTACCCCTGGTTGGGCTTCTGCCTCTCTCTCCGTCTCTTCCTTGATGTCTTCCTCGAGTCTCTGTGATGAAGGATTCTGTCTGTTCTGCGCCAACATCTTTTCTCCTGGACTCCTCATTCGACATGGCATCTTTTACCATGGGCATGGTAACTTTACCTCCTGGAGCGGAATTGCTGAGAGTAACCACCAATGTCTCCCAGCTATCAGGAAGGGAACTGAGTAATAAAAAGGCTTGAACTTCATCTCCCAGCTGCATGTCTACTGCAGATAGCTGGTTCACCAGGCTCTGGAACTCATTGGTGTGTTCTGCAACGGAAGTTCCACTCCGTAGCTTTAGGTTCACCAAACGCCTCATTAACAGGGCTTTATTTCGAGCTGTCTTGACCTGGAATATGTCTTCCAGCTTTATCCACATCCCGTAAGCATCCGAATCATGTGCTACGTGGTGGAAGACACTGTGACCGATCCACTGCCTAATCTGACCCAAAGTTCTGTTGAGTTTATTCTAGTCATACTCCTTCACAGACTCTGGTTTCACTCCCTTCAACTCGATGACGTAAAACAGATCTTTGCAATGCAAAAAATCTATCATCCGAGGTCTCCAGAGGGAGTAATTAGTTGCAGCCAGTTTAATCATTATACCAGAATACAAATCTTCCATTTCTATTTTAAGTTTTAAAGTTTAAAATGAAAATACACTAAAATCAGGGCTGAATTTCACAAATCAGAGGTCACTGTTGCGTCCAAAACGGTCGAAAATGTGGAATAGACACTTCGTTGGTCTAAATCTGATACATGAACTGATTTATAAATTCCTAAAAGTTATGGGGCAAAACTGTAAATTCAAAATTCAGGGGGCTAAATGAAATTTACCATGATGCTGACGTGGCGCTGACGTGGCAGTACCTTGCTGACGTAGCGCTGACGTGGTGGATGATGTGGCGCTGACTGTGTGATGATGTGGCGGATGACTCAGCGCTGACTGTGTGCTGACGTGTCGCTGACATGGCCGACACGTCAGCGTCTTTAACCTCCAGCCGCGCGTGTGGCACGTGTCTTCAATTGGTTCCCACGCGCCGGCGCGTGAAGGTGCGTGCGCCGCCGTCCGATATCCGTTTGATCGCCGGAAAATACCCATGTGCTCGTCTCGACGTGAACTAACTGATGGTATGCTCAAAGTTGATTTTTGACAACTTTTTCGGAACCCGAATTTTCCAAACCGAGCTCCGTTCTTCGGTTTTTCGACCCTAAAGAAGAACCAAAGCTCTGATACCACTTGTTGTGATTCTCTGATCACTTTATAGTGTTTTTGAGGAAAAAACTAAATTGATCTATTACTACCAAGAATAGATTTACAAGTTTACAAAAAGAAACTATACACAAAAAACCTCACTAACACTCTCTAAGCTCTCTATCCATGGAGCTTACTCACATTTGGGGTGCTATTTTAACACCGGAAATGGCCTGAATTTATAGGCCAAGTTTGGTTACTGTTCACCCACATTTCACTCATTGATTCATGGAACCAAGTTGTTTGTTTGCTCCAATTTTCTTCACTTTTGCTGGCACCACCGAAAGTAGCTTGGAGACTTCTGCTTAGTCTTCAAAGGGTGGCCTGCATCCATGTCTCATGCAGTTGGATGTGTTGACAGCAGAGAACTTGAGGGAAGCTTCAAGGAAGCTTCATGTATGGCCATGTCTTTGCATGAAAATTTACCATGCAACTGGACTCTACAGACGGCTGGTTAGAGCTCCTAAATTTGGACTATAATTAGGGGTCTTAAATATAAGAAAAGTTAATATTTATAACATATAACAAGGAAATTGAAAAAATTCTCTTTTATCAATGACAAACTGTATTCTTTAGAAACTCGCCTAAACCCACACAAAACTCAGGTCATCCTTGTTCAAATTTGAGTAATAAAGAATAAGAGTAGGTGTTTAGTGGGTGAGGTTTCTCATCCCCATTCAAACATATTAAACAGAGAAAAAAAAATTCTCTCACGAATTAAGTACAGAGCCAAGGGTTAGGGTTTGCGTAGAGGGATTTATGATTGGGGATATATAATTTGTTAATAAGAGGGTTATGCGTAACTAATTATATGTACATACAGAAGAAGAAACAAAAGATGCGTAGATAAAGCTTGTTATAGTGATGTGATAATATTCTCTGAGGGATCCAAAAAAAAAAAGGGCATTATTATATTCATGTGGAATACTTAAATGGACTGATTCTCCGGAGTTAGTGCTATTTTGGATGGAAAAAGAGCTCACGCTATTCCTTGCAATTTTTAGTCACTTTCTTCATCCTTTACACCTCACAACTCAAATACCCTAATCACATAAATTACCCAAAAACTCTTAAATTTTTCACATCACCAGTGATTTCATGTTTTTATTGCTTATATACAAGCCTATAAAAACAACGGAGGCTGTATATATGAAAACCTTCGCTACATTATGTTTATAATTAGAGTCTTGTGCATCGGGTACAATTTTTTTATTGCTTATACAAGCTTATATGCTAGACAAAGGGATAAAATTGGATGGTGACTTTTTGTATAACATGTTCACACACTATTTTTCCCTATGAAATTAACTGGAAAATTGATTATCCCTAAGCCCATGAGCAAACAGAAGCATAATTACAAGAAGGGTCGACGCATATGAATTATCAATCTCAAATTCTAATGGTTCAAATATTTTAGTATAGATCGATCCGGAAAATACTATGTAACATAATACATAAAAATAGAGAATAAAAAGAACAAGCTCTCTCTCTTTATATATATGTATATGATATCATGAGCATAGTATCATGGCAACACATTGCATCCCAACTAGGCTGTCACAACTCAGATGTGTTAACTAACTGTGATGTGCTTCTTTGAAGAAATGTGAAAGCAAGAGGCTTAGAAAAGGAAAATAAAAGGAAACAAGTATAAGTACTCTTTGTTTCTATATATTACCTTATTACCTTAGGCGGGTCACCAAGCCTGAGCTCAAGATCCAAGTCCTCAATTGATCTAGGGTTAAGTAATTTGTGTTCTTTATCATCAATTGAACATGTCTTTAGGAAGAAAGGCAATGGTGATGGTTCTGTTCTCCTTCTCTTGCATCCAACTCCTGCCTCCTCCAAATTTAACCCTACATGCTGATTCTCCAATTCTTTAATTATTCTTGTGATAAGCCACCATGCTTGACCATGAATTAGGGGATGAGATAGGAGAGCTCTTGTACAGTTGGGGTTGATAAAAAAGGGATCACAAAGGTCTTTTCTTGAGCTGATGAAACCCTAGAAGGTAAGGATGGTGATGCAATAGCAACAGGATCAGAATTAGGGTTTGGGTTATAGACAAAGGTACTAAGTTGATGATAAGATGGGGATTGATGCAAACCCAAAGATGCAAGTGGATTATTGCTTTGATGATGATCATGATGATGACTTTCATTTTGAGGACTTGAAGAAGACTGTTTTAGTCTTGCTCTATCTCTCCTAAACTTAATGAAGGATTAATCATTCCTTCTCCAATTAATTGTGAAATTATTTTGTCTCCAATATGACCTAATCTTAAGTGTCAAAGGAATCTTGAATTAAAATTATCTCTTGGTCGTTTTGAGTTTACAATCATTAGGCTACATAGACGAACAAGTCAAATAGTACTTAAACATATAAGAGTCCATCACATCAAGGTTTTGGGATTGCCAAATTATATTTAGTGAGCTATTTGATTATCTTGGAAGGTTAAGGCTTAATATTCAATCTTGAGGATTATTTAATTATTCATATCTTATATGATTTAGGTCTTTTCTTTAGTGCATCTTGATGTTTTTGTATCTTATACTTTCATCGTGTACAATCACATTTACCACATAACTTTTATATTTGGCTCTAGATGAGGGGATCCTAATCTTTAATTAACACTTTAATAAGACTATTTCATTTGGTTTAAGACAATCTTTCATAATTTGGTGACTATAGAATACCCTAGAAGATGACGGAGGTCCTGCGTGACCACTTATGTCCCTACATTCTTATGCTCTTATCGCCTTTGTGACATAGTTCTTTTTTAGTATTTCCTTGTTCGAGAAGGTCTTAGGCTTTCTTGCCTTGAATAATCCTATTACTAATCTTAAAACTTTTAAAAGATTACTCTTTGATTATCAATAAATATTTTAATCATATTAAATAATTAAAAGATATAATCAAAGTTGTATTAGGATTCTTATGCTGATTTAATTTTAATCCAATTAAAGTTCTATTTGGGTTTAACTTCTTAAGAAATTATTTAGTTCAAAACTAGCAACAACTCAATTTCTTTTAGAATTCTTTCTGAAAACATATTTGAATGGAAAATAGAATTCTAATCTTACTCAAAATTAACTTAGGAAATTTTGCAAAATTTTATAATTTCAAAAATTATATATAATATTTAATAATAATAAATCATACCTTGATGTGTTTATTATTTTGAATATCCTTGTTGAATATCATTCTTGAATTTTCTTTTGCAGTAGTGCACCAAGCTTTGCACCTCTAGTTGACACACTATAACACTCTTCTACAAACAAATTGCTCACACTTTTGAGAATAAAAAAATATTTTTATTTTCTTAGATGTTGAAGTTGTAGAAAGGAAATAATAGAAATAATTTTCTTTGAATTAATCTTAAAACAAACTTGGATCAACTGATGGGGGGATAAAATTTGGCCAATGAGAGTTATATCTCCTTTGGCCGAATTCTCCTTCTATTTATAGATGAGGAATGCTTCAAATGTATCTCAATACAAGAATGACACTCTCCAAGATATCTCCAAATCAAATTTGGTCTCTTAAAGATTCTTTCCAAAATAAATTAGGATACTTTATCAAATTCGAAATCTTAATTAAATAAAAACTTTCATATTTAATCTTAATTATGACTCTAATTAATTTAGGTGCTAGCCCACTAAATTAAAGTCCACAACGGGCGTGTCGCGATGCGTGACAGCTTCCCAAGATTTTTACATTCCGCGTTTCTGCTCTTCCCGCGTGCTTCTGATGCGTCCGTATGGTTCCAAAGCACGTATAAATGCCTTAAGATCCATATATTAATGCTTCTTACAATTAAAACATAAAAGAACTACACAATACATTAAATGATATAGAATCTAACAAAATAGTAAGCTAAAAATGTAGGAATAAGTGGGTATAAAACACACTTATCAAACACCCCCAAACTTAAGATTTTGCTAATCCCGAGCAAAAGACAAAATAAATAAATAAACTTAACAAAATTATCTAGGCCACTTTCGTAGGGATCACGATTGCATTTAGCGTATGCAACAAGCCTTTAAACCCTTAGGCGGCCCTAGTGGACGAGTTATAATCTCGTGAGGACTTACATCGACGACACCCACAAACGTCATTCACAAACAATCATGCAAAATATAAAACAAATAAAAAGCAAATAAAATAAAATAATCCCGATAGTTACACATAAAATTTATCCTCAAAGAATGCTTATCAATGAAATCAGAGAACCTTCAAAGTACGTAATTGCGACTCAAATCCAAATTCTTAATAAACCATCTAAGCCAGACTCACAGTGTGTGTGTGTGTAAAAATTTGTTCACAGCTCGACTCATAAGTAAGTGTAGGACACAGAAATTACTAGTCACACTCGTATTTTTCTTCTTGTTCTTATTTTTCTTTTCTCAACAATTGAGAGAGAATGACGAAGAAGATGGAGGCTAGGGTTTGCAAGAATGAGAGTTCTCTAAAAGAAAAAATAAAATTTCTTTATATACTTAGGGTTTATTATTTCCAAAATAAATCAAACCCTTAGCCTCCCATATTGGTTGTTTTGGCCATATGGCCTTTTTCTCTTTAATTTTGTAACATTAATCATTTATTACTATAATAAAGGATATGTTACAAAAATAAAAAGTGTAATTGCCTTTCATAAAGAGCAATTACTCAAATCAATCAAATACCTTCCAAAAACCATTTTTGGAAAATCAAAAATCAAATTTAATACTTATTAAATTATATAAATAGTATAATTTAATAATAAGCAATTAATAATCATCAAATAATTATTAAACCTATATACTAACCTTTTAATATATAGTATCAAGTGTGACACATCAATATTATTAATCATATTAATCATATTTATACATATGTGAGTATATAATTGGACTATCCAATTATACTAAATCCGCTATAGTAAATCGAGTTAGCACGGGGACCAAATGGACCTACGGTTCCGAGCTCCAATAATCTTGAAATATTAATTAAGCTCTTAATTAAATATTCTGAATTATTAACTCCGGGTTATTCCACTAAAAATCCGAAGTTGCACTCTCGTTGCCGCAGATGATATATTAAGCCGAACCAAGTCGGTGTCCATCGATATAGTCACTACATATAGATTAACCCTTCACGAGTATCTCGTAATTAGAATCGGGTCATAATATCCGTTATACCCCTCTAATTATTTTTACCTTACGTACCATTGATTCTCTAATAAACGATTTATTAATAACCATTATGAATTTTAATCTTTCTATTCGTAATAGAAAGACTTGAACGCTCAATTCGTTCAAGCACCGAATCAACCCTTAAGAAAGATACTCATATACTTCTCGCAAGAAAGAGTGAACTTCATATCTATGTAAAACGTTCCCAGCTACACAACAGATCATGCCCCTAAAGTACGTAGCTATTGGTCGGGACTGCTACACCAACCTCACATTTGTAAATCAAAGGACATAGCCTGCCATGTAGGAGTTCGTAGTACACTAAGTATTAAGATCAATCCATATATGACCATCTAGTAGATCGAAATGACTTTCTTTGTTTAACGGATATTATAAGAATATCATTTCCATCTGGATCCAGTCCTATATGATCGCATCATACAAGGTGTCTTCATTCTCATATCTCTACATGGACGATCTCGGATCAAGGTCGCCATACAAATATAGATGGACCGCAGCTATAGATAAACCGTAAATAAAGTACCCGTTTTGTTTGCTCTCTATGGACTATTTAAGATTACTAACTTTAGACTTAAATCATCTTGTGTATGACACTCATACACTAAGTCTGAATGCACATAAGTAATCTAGGGTATTTAAGATAATTTATAATATGCGAATATTAAACAAACAATTTGATAAATGAATAATACATCGTTTTATTTCAAAACACATAAAGCCGTTTACATTACATGTAGCTCTAGGGCATACATTCTAACAATCAGCTCACTCTACATGAGCCAGAATATGTTTCATATTATTATTATTATTATTATTATTATTATTATTATTATATTATTATTATTATATTATTATTATTATTATTATTATTATTATTATTATTATTATTATTATTATTATTATTATTTCATATATGTTTATTTTTTTATATTTTTTTCTTGTTTTCATTTTCAGTGGGCAGATTGAGCAATCCAACATTTTGCATGCAAGATGCGTAAGATTTTTGAGGAACAGATGGTTCCAGAGGGAGTCTTTGGAAAAAGGTTCCCTCAGAGACTAAGAAATTATATTTTGAAGAGTTTAAAGTATTTAGAAATTTTAATTAATTACTTAATATGAATGATTTATAGTTAAAAATAATATTTATAAGCTAATTCAATTATTTTACAGATTTACTTTGGTGGGAGGAGGAAATTAATGTCATGATGTATATTGCATGAGAGAAGAAGACAACTATTCGATACAAAGATATATTGAACGAGATTCAGTAGAAAGGGAAGCAATCATATTTCATCGACGATCCGCTATGGAATAATTTGAATCAATACTGGGGATCTCCTGACTTTTATGTAATTTCAGAAGCGGTCTCCCGTAACCGACGACGATCCTCCATTGAAGGGACATAAATGGTCAGGCATACAGGAGGCACCAGATCGCATTACACCATGGTCGCCATCTTATAAGTATATAAATTGCAAGTAAAAATATTTCTTTGAATTACTTATTAATTTTTTTAAAGTTAATTACAATTATATTGTTTGCAAATGGATAGAAGAAACAATTGGATCGTCAACTCAGTGCCTTTGAGCTCTTTATGCATACACACATGAAGAGAACGATGGACACACGTTCGTCGATCAGCGATATCGGGATGTGCATGTAAGGTTTTCCGGTAATCTCAATAAACAATCGGTCTTCATCTATCGGCTCCCCAATTTGCAACAACTGGTCATGGATAGCTGTATAACGATCTTATGATAACTGTGAGAAATGTTTATGCTCAGCGCGTTTTTTCCACAGAATACCGACATATTAGTCTGTCGGTAATTATCGGTCGGTAAACGGTCGGTATTTGATCAGAAAATTTTCTTAATCTTTTAACGGTCAGTATTCGATCCATATTTAGCGGTTTTTACCGACAAATATTTTCAGTCAGTAAGATCGATATATTCAATATTTTCTTGTAGTGATGGATCAAAATCATTATGAAAAAGAATTCACAAAATCCAATACATGCAAAAAATAATAATATAGTGCACAACACTTGAAATTTCCATATTTTTTATTTATTTTCAAAATAGCTCAAATAGAAATTAAATATGGGTTTTCTTCAGAAAATGAGGCTTTAGGCTAGTTTGATTTAAATAGAAAAACCATTCATGCCCTATGTCTATTTTTTTTCTTCGAAGATAAAAATTTCATTGCAAACTCAACAGAAAAGAATCTCAAATTAAACTAGTTCATATCTCATAACTCGAATTGCTAATAGCATATTTAGCTAATCGATGAGCAATACCTATAATGAAAACAATATTCACCATTTGGTTCAAGAGTTACTAGCAGCCTTGAGCTCTTTATTTATTACAATTTTTTTAAGACTAATTATAAGAAGTTGAGTCAATATATTTAGTCCCTCATCATTCTTTTCGAAATTTCTGAGAGATTCCAACAATTTTGTACACATAAACTCTTTCATAATTTTTACTTGCAGGAGGTATGAATCAACTTACAAAGAACTTGGCAAGCGAGTGGGCGAAGTATAACATTTTCCTGCTAATACAGTTATTAGAACCTCAATGATCAAATCTTTAGAGATGTTATCAATTTTTCACAACTTTATATTCTGATTATTAGATTTCATATCTACAGTTTAATGTATATTGTAATTGTTATGGTATCCAAGCAACTTTCTTACTGGGTCTCGTGTCAAGTACTCCAAAATTAATTATCTCCAATAATTATCCATCATAATTTATAAAAAAATAATAATAATATAAAACTTAATTTAATACCGACTCCAAATCTCCTATCCTCAAGTTATAACTCATCTCATTCAATATATTAATTCATTGATTTTTTTTTTTTGAATCATTGGAAACCCCGCCGTTAAATCACTCCTTCTAAACTTAAGCGGAGCAGATAAAATCTTAGGTTGTCCCATACACTAACAAGAAACACACTCTCTAAATTCAAACCCAGAACCTCAAGGTGAAATCTTGAACCCTACACCACCAAGCCATCGTATGCCCCTGGATACATTTAATTGGTTGAGGATAATTATTAATTGGAAAAAGGTGCCGGCCATTTGTGACTTTTAACCATTTCCCTTTGCCATAAGCCAAATCTCTTATAATATAAAAAATTATCTGATAATAACTAATAGTTGGAATTTAGAAAAGGGGGCGGCCAATCCAAGTTTTCTTAGTGTCCTATTAAATGGAAAACAAATTGCTATTTACCTGATAAGAGAAGATAAGAGAAGAACAACTGCAACTATACCTAATACTGAGAAAAATATGTCTGAATCCAGAGAGCAAAGATGGTCACTAAAGGGTGTCACCGCACTTGTAACAGGTGGTACCAGAGGCATCGGGTTTGTGCTTTCTCTTCTATAAACTATTCTCTTACTGCATATTGATATTTCCTTAGACATGTTGTTGATAAATGATTTATCAGATATGCAATAGTTGAAGAACTAGCAGAATTTGGAGCAATAGTGCATACTTGTTCACGTAACGAAACCGAACTCAATGAAAGAATCCAAGAATGGAAGAGCAAGGGGCTTCAAGTAAGCGGTTCTGTATGTGACCTGAAATTTATAGCTCAGAGGGAGAAGCTTATGGAGACTGTCTCTTCTCTATTTGATGGCAAGCTCAACATCCTTGTAAGTTCTGCTTTCTTTTCTCTTTTGCTTCTTCTCTAAACTCCGGAAAATTCTTATTGAATATCATTTTCTCAGGTTAACAATGCTGGAACAACTATCACAAAGGAAGCCACAGAATTTACAATGGAGGATTTCTCAACTATAATGACTACCAATTTTGAATCTGCTTACCATCTCTCTCAACTAGCTCACCCACTCTTAAAAGCATCAGGAAATGGAAACATCATTTTTATCTCCTCTGTTACAGGTGTTATAGCTCTACCTCTAAGTTCCATCTATGCATCAACTAAAGGTACAGTTCAATGTTGTCTTTTAATTTTCCTTTTTTCATTTCCATTGGAAAGCAACAAAAGCAAAAACCTGATCCCAATTAAGTGCTCTGTTAATTGTTTGGAATTCAGGAGCAATGAATCAACTCACAAAGAACTTGGCATGTGAGTGGGCAAAGGACAATATTCGCGTGAATGCAGTTGCGCCATGGATCATTAGAACCTCACTCATTGATTCCATAGAAGTAATACTTATCCCTTCCATCCTTTTCTGGGAATTGCTATATGTTCGATCATCCTCATTCCATCTTTAAGACCACCCTAGAATGTATTTACTGCGGAAACCATCACCATAAGAAAAAAGGTCACAAAAAAGATCTTTTATACCAAATTTTTTTCATAATTACCTATAAGATTTTTAATTTTTTCCATAATTACCCATTGAGTCCCTACTATTCTAACAGTAAAGGATCGTTATTGCATTCTGTATTATTATTGTAAACAGTAGTGGGAATGACAATCAGGACGTACAACCATGGCCTGTTTTTTCAATGACGATTTGAGATGAAAAATTATCTTAATCACAATCGGTTTTTTGAATCAGATTGAAAAATCATCTCACTTCGTCACCAAAATTTTTATTCTAGTTGATTTTTTCATTCTTCATTACGGGATCTCGAATCCCGATTGAGTTTCGAGATTTCTTACCAACCGTAAACAACAGTAGTGATGGTAAAAATTCTCGTGGGGATGGAAGACCTGTGAGGGCCTGGTGCGTTAGAGCAGGTAAGAGATAATTTTCTATACCCGTTAGTTGAAAAGGTCTGATACGGATATTGGCATACTCATTCAAATAGTGTTAAAATCCCCATGTGAATAGGGACCCGTACGGAGCCCGATACGTTAGGGGCGGTAAAGTGATAATTTTCATGCCCATTGATTGAACTGGAGAGATAATTTTCACTGGATTGAAAATCCAAAACACACAATTCTATCAAAGTTGTGCAACATTGTTCTCATCTACAACAGTCTATAGCACTTGCTTAAATCTATTGCAATATTGGAAGAAATGGTGCTTATAATAACTGTTAACTTTATCTTCTTGTAGAAAGATCCAAGGGTCGTGGAGCTTGCAAGTCGCATGATATCTCGTACTCCTATTCCCCGTCCAGGAGAACCTAAAGAAGTTTCATCAGTGGTAGCTTTCTTATGCTTCCCAGCTGCTTCATATGTCACTGGGCAGGTCATTTGCATTGATGGAGGATACTCTGTGACTGGATTTTAGCCAAAATAAAAATGATCCTCTTTGTTTTCAAAGGACTGAAGTTGTATTGAAATGCTCTTGTAATAAATAAGCTGAGGCTTTTAACGTCGTTATATTTTATGCCTTCTTTTCTTTTAAAAAATAAATTTTTTAATTTTTACTCATCATCAAAATATTAAAAAAAGATACCTCATTTATTTTTTTAATGAAAAACAAAATTATATATCATTGTTTTAATCTCAATACCAAAAAGAGGCTAAGCTATTATTAGGGTTTTGCCAGCATTTTGTTTTAAGTTTAAAATTCTGGGCTTCAATCCGATGTTCTCCTCTCTATAAGTTTATATACATAAAATATAAATATATATATTTTTAATTGTAAATCAAAAGACCAGGCAATAGTTAGAAAGCAAAGATCTTGTTTGGTTAGTAAGAAAAATCAAGAAACTTTATGAAACAAGAGAAAATTCACACATTATTTTTCTCAACCTGTCAACATTACATGGGTAAATTAGTTTATATACAATGCATCTGCTTTATAGATTGTGCAAGTTACATTGCGTGTTGGTTAATTAGTTAAGATGATTGTTAATTAGTTAGAGCTAAGCAAAAACCATTATCTTTTTATTGTGATTTTTTATGGCGGTTTTTCATAAAACTGTCATGATTTTTACAGTAAAAATATGATGATTTTTGTAATAACTGTCATCTTTCTATTTTTTTTCATAAAACCGTCATGATTTTTAACTGACACTTTGCTAATTATATTTTTCAAAAAGTGTCAGTAATATTAGATAAATACATCATTTTCCGTCTTTTTTAGAAAAATATCATAAATTACTGATATTATGATATTAGAAATTTAGTGTCAGCAATTACGTAAAGTATTTTCCCTCATCTTGTATGGAGAACAAATCCTATCTCTCTCAAGTTCTGAAACTCTTGTTTTTATCTTAAAAAAAGTTTTGCTGCTGCTAGCTCCGCCATTAGGCCAACTTAGCACGCTGCGTTTTACTGGGAAGGATCGAACTATGGGAACGAATCTACAGAGCTATCACCTTCTCTTTGGTCAGCACTTTAGTATAAGTAACACTAAAAATAAAATTATCATACACCGCCTTTTTGGATTCGAACTCACAACCTCTTTGACGAAAGTGCTTTATAATTTATCATATTTTTATATTTATTATTCAATTCTTTGGGACTGGATAGCAAAGAATATTTATATTCTTCTGAAATATGCAGCCTGGTAGGTAATACTGAATCTTATATTTTACTCAGCAGACTTGTGTTAACTGTCAAGTGTTAAAAACTGATTATAGTTTCACCTTTTCCCTTCTTGAAATCATCATATCAAGCTTGTAAAGAAGCCATTTTTTTGACATGATTGCTAGAGCATTAAGGCCTGGTGGTGTCCTCTGTAACATGGCAGGAAGTATGTGGCTGCATATACCCACCTTATTGAAGACATGATCTCCATTTTTCGCCAAACATTTAAGGGTTCTGTACATTATGCATGAATTCAACTTGAATTTTGTTGGAATTATTGGCTGATCAACTTTTGTAAGAATTAATGCGGTGGTCATTTTGTGTTATGTATAACTTCAAGAATTAATGACTTGGATAACTTCAAGATGGAAGCCGGAGAAAAGATTGATATGATGATTTCAAGATTCTTCATGATTATAAATCAACTGAGTGCTTTAGGAAAAAACATTAGTACAAGTGATCAAGTGAAGAAAATCCTTTGGTCTCTTCTTAAGGAATATAGGATTTGTAGTTCCTCCATCAAAGAGTCAAATGATATGAACACCTTGAAATTAATTTGATGATTTGGTGGGAAAATTGATAGAATATGAGATGAAGATTGAGAAGGATTAAAGGGAAGAAGAATAGAAGAATAAAAAGAGAATAGCCCTTAATTCTTTTGTGAGAAAAGATGGTGATGTTAGCTCAAGTGATGAAGAATATGATAGTGAAGAAGAGTTGACATATTTGACAAAGAAATTCAAGAAATTCCTCAAATCCGAAAAGTCTAAAGAAAAATCTCGGATGGATGAGAAGGGGGAAGAGAATTATCTACAGAAGCACAAGAAAGATAAAGTCATATGCTATGAGTGTGGAAAGCTGGGTCATGTAGTTTTTGATTGCCCATTGAGAATATTCAAAGGAAAATTCAAAAAGAAAGCAATGAAGGCAACTTGTAGTGATAGCGACTCTAGCTCATCTGATGAGGATAGTGATGAGGGAATAATAAATCTCACTTTCATGGCTATTGAAGATCTTCTAGATGAAAACGATGAGGAAAATGTACTTGATTCCCTTGAATATAATGAATTGCTTGATATATTTAATGAATTGTATGACTTGCTTAGAAAAAATCATAAATTGATCAAAATGAGCATTCATCCTTATTACGTAATCATGCATCAATTGTTGAGGAAATGAAATGCCATCAAAATGAAATTGCATGCCCAAAAATGATAAGCTAAAATTTGAAATTGATCATAACTAGCATGCCATCATGTGAGTGCAACACCTTGAAAGATGAAAATGTTGCATTAAATAAGATTGTTGATTTGGATTCTATAGTTACAAATTTACTTTGGGAGAGAAAAACTTTAATATGTTGATTGGATAATAGAGAATGATTGGGATATAGGCCTTACATCAAAAGAAAATTTTTAAAAAATTATTTTGTTAAGGCATTCAATTCTCATACGCATGTCACTTTTGATAAAAATATCACATGTCATGCATGTAATAAGAAATGACACAAAATATTTGATTGCATGTACAAAAATATAAAATGAATGCATGGGTTCCCCAAGGAACCAAGACTAACTCCTATGGAAAATGCTAAGTGTACATGTTTATGAACTTTAATATGTTTTGTGCACATATTGGTTGGTATCTCATAGAGCTTAATTTTTGTTTCTCCATCTTTTTTGATAATGTTAAAGGGGGAGAAATCATATGAGTGAGATTAAAATTTGTATACCTTCACTCTTGTACTAAGGGGGAGCAAATTTATGTACTAATGTGCTTGTCTAAGTTTTATAAAACTTTATTTAAGACAATCACATATTGATGGGAGCTATAATCGTCAACAAATTTGGAACTCTCAACCCTCACAAGTTTTATAGGTTTCCATCATCAAAAATGGGAGATTGTTAGTGTCATAGCACTCAAATGATAGATTTTGATGATGCAACGCAGAAGACTTCGATGCGCATTAGCAAGCTTACAAAAAGATGTCAAAGCAATTGGTCGCAAAAAGCAAAATGGATGTGAAAACTCAAGCGCCTTTTGAAGAAATTTAATGTGGTCTTAGCTTATGGCTCTTTTTATAAGTGAGTAGATAATTTAAGTCTCTAAGCTCATAGGTCAGAAGCACATTCATTTATATACATTAGGGTCATGTGCAAAATATTTTCAACTCTCGAATCCTATATTTTTGCATTAAGTTCGGCATACCGGTCCCCCACATCGGCATATCGGTGACCCTACTCTGCCTTAGGAAAATTTACATGCTCTTTGGAACCGGTATTTCATATCGGTTAGCTGGAGTTTGCATAGCTGCTGGAACCGGGATGATTCACACTGGTACACAAACCCGTGAGCTAACTGGCATACCAGCCTCCATACCGGTCAGTAGTTTGGTACTGCGATTTAACCTTCAACGGTAATATAGCTGTTACATTTACAAAACCGACATACCGACATCTGTAGACCGACATACCGGTCTCAGACAGAGATCATGTGCAGTTTTACACATTTACTATATATTGAGCCCCAAATCGGTTTTTGCAAATTTACAACACCTTCATACATTTTCTAACAAGCAAAAACAGAGAGTTTTACTAAATCTTCATCATCATATACTCTCATAATCAAGCTCACACACTACACTTTCATATCATTTGCAGTGAGCTTAGATTACTTGGGTTAGCAACTCACAATCTTAATCTTCTCATCTTTTGTAAGTGCCCAAGCTATACTTCAATCTTCATATTTCAAACACTTGTGATATTGAAATCCATGATTGAGTGGGTATATTCAAAATGGTAATTTATGTAAAGTTTGTGAGTAAACTTATGGGACAAATCTCATTGTAAAGATTTGAGAGTAAGCCATTGGAAACTCTTGTGTAAAGGTTTGGAATGAACATATGGGACAAAACTCTTGGTTGTGAGTGAGCCACAGAAAAGTCGGTGTAAGTTGTGGATTCAACTTAGTGGAAAACTTCAAGCACAGCTTGGAAAAGTAGATGTATGTATTGTTGGCTGAACCTCTATAAATACGGTATCAAATTTCTCTATCCCTAAACTCTTTTATATTATCGTAAGTTTATTTTATATTTGCATATTATTTAAGTGACTTGCATATTGGTAATGTATTATGATTGAGAAATTGAGTGATAGCTTAATTGGTAAAGCTATAACTTTGTAGCATAAAGCTATAATATGTCGTCGTTAAATTTAGCGACGACATATTAATCTCGTCTCTATTTAGCGACGGAAAGTATTTACGTCTCTATTTAGAGACGGAATTGAATTTCCGTAGCTAAGTATTGCGACGGAATGGTAATTTTGTCGCTAACTTAGAGACGGAAATACATTCTGTCTCTAAATATAGACGGAATTAAGATTCTGTTGCTAAATATTTCGTCTCTATTTAGAGACAAATTCATAAATTCGTCGCTATTCCGTCGCTTTTTTTCCGCTATTTCATTCACGCCACTATTAGTTTCGGAATTTTGTCCCGTCGTTAAATTCCGTAGCTAATATTGTATCCATTTCAATTCCATCGCTATTCCGTTTCTAAATGTTGAAACGGATTTTTCCGTCGCTAAATCTGTATTTTCTTATAGTGATTTGTCACATACCCAATTCACCCATCCCCTCTTGGGTATAGAGATTGTTTGTTGAGTGTGCTTGTAGATAATTTCAAGACGTTACTGACATTTATGGTGTTTCAAGTAATCGGGGTTCTCGTAACATAGTTTCTCAAGAGTTTCGATCTTGCCAATCTGTTATTGACTATCATTGACAATGATTTCAATTTCGTTGTGGGTTCTAAATGCTTTGTCTCGTAGGATTTGCATCAGAAACAAGTTATGCTTAATTTTATTTCTCCTATGCTGCCTTCAGAACTCGTTATCAATATATAAAATTACTATATAACAATTCGTACTTGGAATAAGGGCCGGCCATTGGAGATTTCAACCATTTCCCCCTGTCTATTCTTGCAGAAGCTCGTCATCAAGATTCAAATTTTCTTTTAATATTCATAATGTTTTGATAATAATTAATAGTTGGAAAAGGGCCGGCCATTAATAATAATCTCTGTCTGTTCTTGCAATCCATATTTTCTTAGTGAGCAGTCCTACTTCTTGCTTAACAATATCAAAGTTTCTTTGTCAGTAAATGCCACAAATCTCTATTGACCTGATAAGGGAAGAATAGTTGCACCTATTCTCTGAAAAGCATGTCTGAATCCAGAGAGGAAAGGTGGTCTCTAAAGGGTGTGACTGCCCTTGTCACTGGTGGTACCAGAGGCATCGGGTTTGTGTTTTCTCTTCCGATTTAGATTTAGTGTCGATATTTTTTGTTTTCAGTTTTTTTTAATATTATGTAATGCGTGTATGTATAATAATGATTAATATTCAATTAATTATAAATTCTTATTTATTAATTATCCATAAGAACTCAGCACAAAACTCAACTCAACACATTCTCTTATCTACTTTTCCTGCCGATTGATATTATAAATAATATTTTCTTAAGTCGCTTTGTTGATAATTGATTTACCAGATATGCAATAGTTGAAGAGCTAGCAGAATTTGGAGCAAAAGTGCATACATGTTCACGTAACGAATCAGAGCTCAATGAAAGAGTCCAAGAATGGAAGAGTAAAGGGCTTCAAGTAACGGGCTCTGTATGTGACCTGAAAATTATAGCTCAGAGGGAGAAGCTGATGAAGACTGTCTCATCTTTATTTGATGGCAAGCTCAACATCCTTGTAAGTTCTGCTGCCATGGTAACCAATATGAGCTACTCATTTCCAAGAAACTCAAAAATCCAACCAGAAATTAGTATATCTAAATAATAAAATAAACCAAACCAAACAAAACAAAGTATTTTTCCGATTATGTAAGGGTCGGCGACATAAATCTTTTCACGTCATTATTTAATCATACTCTACAAAATCTGTCATACTGAAGATCATTTTCTCAGGTTAACAATGCTGGAACCGCTCTTCTCAAGGAAACCACAGAATATACCATGGAGGATTTCTCAAACATAATGACTACCAATTTCGAATCTGCTTACCATCTGTCTCAACTTGCTCACCCCATCTTAAAAGCATCAGGAAATGGAAACATCATTTTTATCTCCTCTGTCGCAGGTGTTATAGCTGTACCTCTAACTTCCATCTATGCATCATCTAAAGGTACAATTCGATATTTTCTCTTAATTTTCCTTTTTCATTTCTATAGGAAAGCAACAAAACCAAAATCTGATCCCAATAACCTATTTTAAATGCACTGTAATTTTTTGGACTTCAGGAGCAATGAATCAACTCACAAAGAACTTGGCATGTGAGTGGGCAAAGGACAATATTCGCGTGAATGCAGTTACGCCATGGGTCATTAGAACCCCACTCACTGATTCCTTAGAAGTAATACTTATCCTCCCCACCCTTTTCGGGAAATTGCTTTTTTTGGATTAGATCTTAGAATCCAAAAAAATGAAAGCTCACTTACTGATTTCTTAGAACAATGGGTTGTGTAACATTGTTCTCATCTAAACCAGTCTATTTCACTTGCTTACATATTTTTACTGTTAACTTTATCTTCTTTTTTTTCAGAAAGATGTTATGGGCTTGGAAATTATAAGCCGCTTGATACCACGTACTCCTATTCCCCGTCCTGGAGAACCTAATGAGGTTTCATCAGTGGTAGCATTCCTTTGCTTGCCAGCTGCTTCATACATCACCGGACAGGTTATCTGTGTCGATGGAGGATACTCGGTGACCGGATTTTAGCCCTACGGACATAAAATGATCTTATGAATTTCTGACAGTTCTTCAAAAGTCAGTTTAGGGTTTCACTATTATGGATGCCACTCTCATAAGTTCTCTGTTAAAGAGAACAGTTTATGTGCACTTACCTTTTAGTTGTTTATGTTGTCATTATTGTCTTGAATTTTACATCCTTCCATCTAAGATGAATAATAAAATTTCCAAATTACAGGTCTCCTCTAAGTCCTTTAGTTCAAAAAATGAAAACCATAAATCAACATGAAATATGAACATATATCAACTACTACAATGTCAAATAAACAAGAAATGTGATATCTGATGCTCAGATAAGAAAAAACTTCTTTTTTTCTTTTCCCAAAATACAAATAGACAAATAAAATTTAGTTAGGTTATTTTGGCAAGTTTCATCGATTGTTAAGGTTAACTCCATGAAGGAATTCCAGAGATTGAAGCAGATAAATTTAAGCAAACATGGTGGCAAAAGACTACATTGTGTAGAATGCTACTTGCTATTGTTTCTTTGTTTGACTTTGAGTTGGAGCAACTCGATGTCAAAATAGTGTTTTTTTTTTTGGAGAGCTTGAAGAAGTAATCTATATACAACAACTACTAGGTTTTGTTATTCAAGTCAAGGAAGATCATGCATATATATTCATTAAAAAATCTCTTTATGGATTGAAGCAGTCTCCTCGACAGTGGTAATAAACAAGGAAGATCATGCATATATATTCATTAAAAACGTCTCTTTATGGATTGAAGCAGTCTCCTCGACAGTGATAATAAACAATTTAATTGATTAATTTATTATTGAGAATAATTACTCCAGATGTAAATTTGGCTGTTGTGTTTATCACAAGAGACTTTCTTATGGTTCCTTTACGTACCAAGATTTATCAACTATAGTGACAACCAATTTCGAATCTACTTACCATCTCTCTCAACTTGCATAACTTCTTAAACATCCTCTGTCACATGATTATAGCTGTACCATGGATCATCAGAACCTCACTTATTGATTCCTTTGAAGTATAACTGTTAGGGTTACATTTTAAACTATTTAGGGTTGCCACCATATTTTTCCAAGTTTAACATGGCTCCCTATGAAATACACTTTCCATATGTCTGAGCAGCTAATAGTCTTTTACTTGTCTTTGACCTTCAATGTTTTCGTTTATTATTATTTATTTTAATAAATGATTTCATTGCTGACTAGAAAAGCATCGAAAATGAAATCTTAACTTCTCACTAGGTTAGCAGCCAAGACCTCAACCAATCATATGTCAAACTAGCTTCCATTGAGGAAATATTATTAATAGTAAAAAGAGAGATTATTACATAAGCCAATGATAAATAAGAATGTCTACCCGTAACCATGGAAAATGAAAAGACCAGAAGATATTAGTCTCGTTAAAAATCTTATTCGATAAATTTTATGAGAAATAGTGCCAGATTCCAACTAAAATAAGACTACACAAAAAAAAAAAATTAAAAAAAAAATGAGAGAGATTAACTAATATGGAAATCCATGCGCATCATTAGAAAGAAAGTGGCAATAATTAACAAGATAATTATTGGCAATCAAGGGTGAAACTTTGCGTCAACTAAATATATCTGAAATCTGCTCGGTCTTCATATAGGATATATATTTATTCTTACAAATATTCAAGAGATATAATAGAATAAAAATGAAATTAGAGTCCCTCGAGGCTTGAACCACTGCCCTTACTATTTGTGAGGGGCAGGGGCATAGCCTAGTGGCGTCAACTATTTTTATTTAAGTAGGTGTTAATGAGAAATTAATATCTCTATATTTCCCTCTCATTTATCTTCATATTTTTGGGTGATATTGTTAGATAATGAAAGAAAGTCTTGAATTCACTCTATATGAATTTACAATGGTAGAGACCTTTATATGGGCTACATAGAAAACCAAAATAGAAAAGGAATCATATAGTTATGAAGAATAATAATGAATATATGAAATCTTTATCTAATAGGGAAATATAATAAAACCATGAATCATATTGGTACTAGGAAATCTATTTTTGATATTGATTCCATATTCCTTAACAGCCCCCCTCAAACTCAAGTTGGTGACGAAGGAACAAGCTTGAGGTTGCATCTTGAAATCGGAGAGTGGAGTTCTGAAACTGGAAATCTGGAAACTTAGAGGCTGGAAACCTTGATATAAATGATGAGTTTTAATCTATGAAGCCCGAAGGCGGGAGCCGAAGCCCAAGAGGGTGCCGAAGCCTGAGAGCTTTAACCTACGAAGCCCGAATGGGGAGCCGAAGCCCAAGAGGATGCCGAAGCCGAAAAGGGAGCGAAATCCCGAAAGAGAGTCGAAGCCCGACAGAGAGCCGAAGCTCGAGAGGGAGCGAAATCCCGAAATAAAGCCGAAGCCGAAAATGGAGCGAAATCCCGAAAGAGAGCCGAAGCCGAAGAGGGAACGAAATCCCGAAAGAGAGCCGAAGTAGAGCACACTTGAAAGGAGTGGCGCATGACAGGAGAAGCACTTGTGAAGGGGTGGCGTTTGGGAAAAGCAATGTGGCGGTTGGCAACGAGGGGCGCGTGAGGGTCACGCAATTATGGTAGTTGTGATCCCCCACGCGCCGATGAAAATCAGAGAGAGTGAAACTAGAAAAGTTAGAACCTGGTGTCTGATACCATGTTAGATAATGAAAGAAAGTATTGAATTCACTCTATATGAATTTACAATGGTAGAGGCCTTTATATAGGCTACATAGAAAACCAAAATAGAAAATGAATCATATAGTTATGAAGAAGAATAATAATGAATATAGGAAATCTTTATCTAATAGGGAAATATAATAAAACCATGAATCCTAATGATACTAGGAAATCTATTTTGGATATTGATTCCATATTCTTTAACAGATATCGAACGTTATGAGCGAATTGATGTATTTTGGGTGAGTTTTGTAGGTCAAAATAATGTCACAACTCAACAGAATTAACTAGGGATGAGAACGGAAAGATACAGAGTAAATCGAGAAACATTCGGAATCAAAACACGCGTCCCGAAACTAGTCGTGCGTCGAGACGCACGCATTAAGAAGACAATGCATAGAGCAAATTTTTTCAACTTACCAAGCAAAGCTTGGCGCGTCGCGACGTTGGGTTGTCGAAAAAGAAAAGTGAGTGTTGCGATGCGCAACACGGGAAATTTTTCCCTAATTCGCCTTGTATCTGATTTTTAATAAGGAAATACCCACATAGTCTCCTATTTAAGTACAAGTTCATCCGAAAACCTAAAAGGAAGTCTCATAATATATTTTGGAGTCTCCAGAGCATAGAAGAATGTCTAGAGAAATGCAAGAACAAGTGCATCAATAGAAATTGGAGTTTGAAGACGAAAATTACAAACGAGAGTTTATTTCTTCCATTTTCTCTCTATCTTTATTTTTTATACGTTATTTGTCTTGTATTAATGATTAGATTATTTTTATTGAATATTATGAATAGCTAATTCATTAAATATATGGTTGTAATGAATTTTAAGCATATTTATTAACTAATTTGTATATTTTTATTCTTTGGATTTGTTATTGATTATTTATTATTCTCTGTGCTTGAATATATATTTTATTTGTTTGGCCAATAGTAAAATAGTCTTGGTAAATCTTTAAATGCTCGACGGAGGAAATTTGGATTAGTAGAGGGAATAATAGCGTGTGATTTATTCGTTGAATAGATTTTTCTTCAGGATATACATATACCTACAGGACATACGTAACTAAGATTAGAACTTGACCTTAATGAATTTGGTTTAATTTAATTAATATAGACATATAGTTAATTGATTTATTTTGAATATATTCTTCTGACCATCGAAAGATACTTGTGAATAATTTAATGTTCTAGGTTAATAATTAATAACTATAATCCAATTGAATGAAAAGTGTCATATATTCATTGTGTGAATGTTTAAATGAAATTACAACCCTAGGTTCTTCTATCTATAAGGTTTTCCAACGTTTTTTATTTGTTTAATTTTAGTAAAATTTGATTAAATCAAAGTCGCTTCTCAATTATTTAGTTTAAGTTAAGTAGGTTAATCTTGATATTAAAAAGATAAATATTAAGTCTTTATGGGTTCGACATATAACTTATAATCACTGTATTACTTGAGGGATATATGGTGATTCTAGTTGCAAATTCTGAGCTTCAATCCGATGTGCAAAACAAAATATAAAATATATTATCTTTTATTATAAATGAAAAGACCAGGCAATTAGCTGCTACTCACTTTTTATTTCCCTAGGACTAGTGGCGAACCTAGAAATTTTTTCACGGGAGAATTAGTATAATATAATTAAATTTTTTTAACACATAATAAGTCTTAACAAAAATAATAAATACTAAGATATTGAACTTTATTGAAATGATATTTTCAATGCATCTATATTTATTTTCGACATGATTTTATATTTTGAAATTTCTAATGTAAACTTCATACTTGACAATAAATTAGAGGATTTGGAGATTAGATTAATTTATTAATTTATTTTTTTATATATAATATTTTTATTTCTTTTATTTATTTGTAGTTTTAGTTTTGAATAATAAGAGTTGAGAAAGAAATAAATAAATAAAAATTGGACTTAATAAGAAATATTTCAAACCCAATAAATATAAACAATATTTTATTAACAAAAATTGCCCCTGTTGGCCTTATGTACGTCCGCCTAAACCTGGAGCCTTCAGAACTCGTCATCAATCCATAACTCATCTCTTTTAATATATATACATAATTATTTGATATAATAATTAGTAGTTGGCAAAACGGCTTAGTGTACATTGCTGCTTTCTTGCTTGATAATATCAAAGTTTCTTTGTCAAACTCCTGTAGCAAAAGAGATAAGTGGGATCTAAATTAAATAATTCATGACCGTTGATTTAATGTTCAGTTCAAACTCAGTTCATTATTAAATCGTGAATCCTCATCCGTAATAACATAAATAAATAAATAAACCTATAAGTCTCCCAGTAAAAAAAATAAATAAAAATTGCTAATGACCTGAGCATACATGTTCACGTAACAAAACAGAGCTCAATGAAAGAATCCAAGAATGGAATAGCAAGGTGCTTAAAGTAAGCGGCTCAGTATGTGACCGGAAAATTTTATCTCAACGGGAGAATCTATTCGAGACTATCTCTTCTTTATTTGATGGCGAGCTCCTCATCCTTGTAAGTTCTGCTGCTCATAGAAACCATATGAGCTACTTCGTGTTGCCAGCATTTTATAAATTTTAAATGGCAAATTGACTGCGTAAGAGCACGCGCCGCGTCAAGTAGTATATAAAGATATCGATTCCACATATACTAGTTTATTTTTTAAGTACTACAGTTTTGGATCATGGAACTTATCTAGACAAATGGTAACTACCCGAGAGTTACATAAGGTTGTGATTTTCCCTAATTTACTTTGCAATTCTTAAAAGAAGCCCCTTTCTGATTTACAGTGTTGACCTAATTATCGGCTTAGGAAACGACTTTGTATACACACTTCTTCTGAGCATCATGGAAGCACCCAATTTGCTAAATCTTCGTCCGATGCAATCTAACTTAATCGTTTTATAATCCCGACCTACAAAAACACATCAAAAAGTTCACAAGATTTCATTTAACTCACAAAATATATGATAAGGGATGGTAAATATTATTAGGAAACTTGCAGTGGAGAATCTAGTTTTTGAGACATGTTGGACACTTTCTTATAGTAATATTTGTCCCCACTATGTGTTGTAATGGTTGCATGACAAATACACTATACGATACAATAAAAATTTAGAGATACAACACAACACTTGTTGCATCTGTACTGTACTTGAGAACTCTTTATGTGAAAAATATTATTTTATAATCAATCATTTTCGTGCTCTATTTATAGGCAATCAAGATTTGCCTCCAAAAGACATATTTTTAGTCATGTTTTTCTGAACCAACATCTCATTGTCGCGCCAATGAGTGGTCATTGTCGCGACAATATGAAGCTCGTGCATATTGTCGTGACAATGGTCTGTCATTGGCGCGACAATATATGTCTGAGAGCCATTTTGTATCAGCGTCTCATTGGTGCGCCAATAAGTAACCATTGTCGCGACAATATGATTCAGAATGCAACTTTATGTCTCTACCTCTCATTATCGCGATAATGTAAAACATCATGTCTTTTTCGTTCCAGAACACACGAAATCAGTTATTTCACTTAACTTTATCTTTGAATTTCATTTTTATTTCGGGGGTAATAACCAAACCAACATATCATATAACATCTTACATTGATATATTAACCATTTCTTATTGAATATATATATATATTATATATATCCAAATTCAACAATAAATATAAATATATTAACAACTCAACAACTAGCAAAATAATTATGGACTAAAAATGGTGAAACGTCGCGTCAACTCTGTTTATTTAAGTAGCTTCTTCTGATATGAATTTAATAAATTACTTGTGTAGTGATTCTAAAATAGATTACCTTTTTATTATAAATGAAAAGACCAGGCAACTAGCTGCCACTCAATTTTATTTATATATATATATATATATATATATCCAAATTCAATTAAATATAAATATATTAACAACTCATCAACTAGCAAAATAATTATCGACTATCAAGGGTAAAACTTCACGTCAACTCTGTTTATTTAAGTAGGTTGTGATGATATGAATTTAATCAATTACTGGTGTAGTGATTCTAAAATAGATTATCTTTTATTATAAATGAAAAGATCAGGCAACTAGCTGCCACTCAATTTTTATTTCCTCTGAGGCCTTCAGAACTCGTCCTTAAGCCATATACATACATACATACATATATATATATAAGGCTAATATATATTGAAAATTTTATTTTATTTTATTTTATTTTTTAGCATCTCACAATGCATGTTTTTTTTATTTTTTAATTTGATTCTGACCGTACTCGGACAGGACGTCCTGACATGATTCTCTCCCCACACACACATATATATATATATATATATGTATGTATATGCATTTCCTATAGTTACAGCAATTGGATAAGTAATCAATTTTTAAATAATTGTCTTGTATGTTATGTAGAAAGAAAAATTATTTGGAGCTATTACCAATAATGTAATAAAACTATTCAAAATATGAAAACTCATAGGAAGCAATTGTAGAAAATAACATTTTATTATTTGAAAATATCATTAAAAATTATTTATGTAAAAAAATGTGGGGCCGCTGCTTTCCGAACCCTTACTTTCTTTGTGCACCCAGTCAATTAAAATTCTGGGTCCGCTACTATGTGTGTGTATATATATTTAATTATAATTATTTGATAATAATTAATAGTTGGCAAAACGACCGGCCAATAGAGGCGTGCGTCCAACCATTTCTCTCCGTCTGCTCTTGCAATCCATGTTTACTAGGTGTACATTGCGACTTCTTGCTTGACAATATCAAAGTTTCTTTGTCGAAATTAATTTTGTAGAAAAATAATTAAGATTTAGTATTGAATATTAATTGTCAACATTAAATTAACTATGTCTCCTTGTAAATTTAAAAAGAAAATAAAAAATGCTAATGACCACCTGATAAGGGAAGAATAGTTGCAAACTTGCAGTTACATATTCTCTGAAAAACATGTCTGAATCTCGAGAGCAAAGGTGGTCTCTAAAGAATGTGACTGCCCTTGTCACAGGTGGTACCAAAGGCATCGGGTTTGTCCTTTCTCTTCTATACTTTTCCTACATATATATTGATATTATAAATGAAATTTTCTTAAGACTCTATATATGTTGATAATTGATTTATCAGATATGCAATAGTTGAAGAGCTAGCAGAATTTGGAGCAATAGTGCATACTTGTTCACGTAACGAATCAGAGCTCAATGAAAGAATCCAAGAATGGAAGAGTAAAGGGTTTCAAGTAACGGGCTCTGTATGTGACCTGAAAATTATAGCTCAGAGGGAGAAGCTGATGGAGACTGTTTCTTCTTTATTTGATGGCAAGCTCAACATCCTTGTAAGTTGTGGTTTCTTGTCTCTTCTGCTTCTCCAAACTCCAACAACATTCTTAATGAAGATCATTTTAACAGGTTAACAATGCTGGAACTGGTATTCCCAAGGAAACCACAGAATATACAATGGAGGATTTCTCAACTATAATGACTACCAATTTTGAATCTGCTTACCATCTGTCCCAACTTGCTCACCCCATCTTAAAAGCATCAGGAAATGGAAACATCATTTTCATCTCCTCTGTCACAGGTGTTATAGCTGTACCTCTAAGTTCCATCTATGCATCAACTAAAGGTATAATTCTGAACAAAACCAAAATCTGATCCCAATAACGCCATTTGAGTGCTCTCTAATTTTTTGGAATTCAGGAGCAATGAATCAACTCACAAAGAACTTGGCATGTGAGTGGGCAAAGGACAATATTCGGGTGAATGCAGTTGCGCCATGGATCATTAGAACTTCACTCACTGATTCCGTAGAAGTAATACTTATCCCCTCTACCTTTTCCTGGGAAGAAATGGTGCTTATATTAACTGTTAAAACTTTTATCTTCTTTCAGAAAGATTCAAGGGTCGCGGAACTTTTAAGTCGCTTGATACTCCGTACTCCTATTCCCCGTTCAGGAAAACCTAATGAGGTATCATCAGTGGTAGTATTCCTATGTTTGCCAGCTGCTTCATACATCACCGGGCAGGTTATCTGTATTGATGGAGGATACTCTGTGACTGGATTTTAGCCTTACCGATATGAAATGATCTTCTGAATTTTTTGGGTGTTCTTCAAAAGTCATTTAAGGGCTTCACTGTTATGGATGCCATTCTAATAAGCTCTCTGTTGATTTCAGCTGTTTATATTGTCATCATTGTCCTGAATTTTACATCCTTCCATCTAAGAGGAATAATAAAATTTCCAAAATTACAAGCTTGGACTCTTATGATGCCCTTCAACATTTTCTTCTTGTTAGCATCTTGGTAATTTTTAATTGTTTATCTCATTCAGATAATTAAAGGATCAATCACATTCGATTTGATTAAAAATCGGTGAATCATTTAATTCTATTTGAGGATCAACTATTCTAACCGGTTCGCACAGGTAAAATATATTTTCCAGCCAACAGGAATACTCTATAAATATTATAATCAGATTTTACCATGAAATAGTAATACAAATATGGATTATAGATATAAAATTCACTACTGTAAAAACAATTTCCAGTTTCTTATAACATAACAACCCTTAGAAACAACATCCCATCAATTTGCCGTACTCACTAGGCACCTGACTCGGCCATCTTTTCCAAACTCAACAATTTGGATACTGATTGACAGGAGAGGCCCTCCCTTAATTTGAATTTTATTAGATCATAGACAATTTCTTAAAATAAAAATCATTATCGATAAAAGATAAAAAAAAAATAATAATAAATATTTCATATTATATATTAAAAAATGAAATTTCTCTAAATTCGGGGTCCTAATTTTTGAGTTAATTTTAGGGTCTCAACCGAACGTCTATGTCGATTATCCCCATAATCACCTATCCTGATTGAATGGCATAAATCTTAACTCTCATATACTTAAATCTAGTGTTCTGATTCTGATAGGAAAATTATTTAAGACGTACAACTAAATACATGTTCGCTTTTATGTTATATTTGAAACTCATATATACTTCCTTTCAACATATCGAAAACGCATAAACCCTTTATATATATAGTCTGGTTTTGAACGTAACAAGTAAATCGAGTGTTTTTATATGATTGTTTATTGTCTTTCATATATCTTGCTTTAGCCTAAGTTCCTAACACTACTAAAACAGAAATGATATTCTTATTTAAATTTTTCCCGAAAAATTTTCCCGAACGTCTCACTGTAGCTACAGTGAATTACTGTAGATCACTGTAGCTATAGTGAGACGTTCGGGAAAATTTTCGGGAAAAATTTAAGTAAGAATATGACTGCTGCTATTAAAAGTAACATGGTTGCCCATAGTGCACTAAGATCAAATAATTGGGGTGAGTATATTGATGGTAGTTTGAAAGAAGTTGATGCTTAAAAGTTTATTGATTTTTTTTTGGTGATTGAACAGGCTTAATAAATTCAATTGTGTAGAAGATGTGATACGATTGATCATCGATAATTTCAAAAAATAGTAGAGTTGATTACCATAATAGAATAGCAACTGTGATTATTAATTATTCGAAATGATATTACATTTTATCAATCAATTGAAAGAGTATAAGCGATAATCGGTAAAAGTTTAAATGAATATCACGTGTCATTGAAGATATTTTTAAATATGCTTTTGGTACAGATAGTCGTGAAGGATTATCCGTGGACATTATAGGTGATAAAATGGTGAAGGCTCTAGTGATACTAAATTCTCAAGCGAGAAATCATGGTCTGACTCCTTACGACATATGTTAAAATTTTGATAAAGTCTCATTTGACACCATCAACAAGCGATTAGATACTTTCGGTAAAACCTCATACTTTTGTAAGGGTTTTATTGGAAATTAAAATAGATTTGGGATCAAAAAGTCAAATTTTGACTAGGTCAAATACAGACCTAAATGATACAAATATGAAATTTTTTGGGATCTTTTTTAAAGAATCTTAGACTTGGGGGTTAAATTCTTGTTTGACTAAAAAATTAGGGTTATAATGAATTTTTCCATTGAAGCACCACACAGCTCAATGAGTGGCTGCCACGTGGCACCCAATTGCCTTTAAATAAACCCATATAAATTCCAGCAAATCTCTCTCTCCCCCCCTCAAATTTCTCTCTCTCTCTTGTCACTGTCTTCATGCCACTGCCGAGAATCAACCAAGCCACCATCACCAGCTTTCCAACAGTACCGGTGGGGTGGTCATCAGAGCTCTATCAGGGTAGTTAAAGGCTTGCAAAGTTTCGAGCCAAACCACTTTATTTCAACCCATGCACAGCCACCGGACCTCCTTTATCGTCACCGCCGGTGAGTGCAACAACATTGGCCTATTTTCGATCCAAGTCCACCGATCCATAACTAGGGGTGTTCATGGGTCAGGTCGGGTCGGGTTTTTCACATTTTTTTTACTCGATCGGGTTGGGTCATTCGGGTCTTCTGACCCGAAAACCGAAATTTCATAAGGTAACCCGCGCAGGTCGGATCACAACGGGTCGGGTCAAAAAACTACGGGTCTGGTCGGGTCAACACAATATTAAGTAAACATAATATATATAATTTTATTGATACAAACATGTTAAGAATGAACGTGTAGTCGAAATGGCAAGCTAATCCATTAGTTTGGACTATGTCGCAGGTTCAATTCTCACCACTGTCAATATTTTCCTATTTTTTTTAAATAAAAAAGTTGCCAAAAATGCTGGCAGAGATATTCGAACCTGCAACCAAGGGCAAACAGAGCGTTCGAACCTGCAACCAAGAAAAACAGAGCGCACACACTGCCAATTTAGCTACAATTTTTTGTTGTCAAAGTGTATCATTAAAAATATATATACTATTATTATAATATAATTCGGGTCAGGTCAGGCCCGAGTTTTCTGGCCTAAACTCGTGACCCGACCCGATCCTCGGATCGGGTCAGACTCGAAATTAAAATTTTAATTTTATAAACCCGACCGGGTCGGGTCGGGTCGCGGGTTGACCCGACCCTATGAACACCTCTACCCATAACCATCAGAGGTCGTTTGCCCGATTTCCAAATTCCTATGGAGGGTAGTTTCGACTTTTGACCAAACCAGAGAGATCTGACCGTTGGATCGATGAATGGACACCACCAAGAACTCTACTCAATGAACTGAGTGCATAGGTATATAATTTGACCGTTGTATATTACCGAAACACGGGACCCTCGTAAAAAAAATGTACTCTCCGGCAGCCCCTACGTCGGGGAAAATGACTTAGGACGTTATATAGATCAAAGACAAAGGGATCAACATGGAAAGAGATACTATGGTCATAATAAGGATTATATGGAAGTTTCTGGCAGGGGCGCGGGGAATTCAAAGGTCAGTGGAAGAATCAGTTTCAGCAAGAGATTAATAGATGAGCGATTGGCACACGATGTTACAGTTGAGAGATTGCAAATGGAGACAGCATCTCCTTTTGCAAAAGAGATGTTACAGTTGAGTTCCCGATGAGGTTCTACATACCTACAATGGACGTCTACAAGGGTAACACCGACCCTTAGTCCCATATTGAAAAGTTTATTTTATTGACGGAGATTCAAGGCATGGTCAGGGAAGCAGTCTACAAGGTTTTCCCACTGATTTTGGGAGGACTGGCCAAAATATGGTTTAGAAACTTGACCCTTGGAAGTATCAACAACTTTTCACAACTGAGGAAATCATTTGTACGCCATTTCAAATGGGCATGCGCACCAAGGAAGACGGTCGGATCATTGAGGACAATGAAATAGTGGATGATAAGCCACTGAAGAATTTTTTAGATAGATATCAATGTTTGGTATTATAAGTAGGGGCGTATGAGTCCTCATAAATATTTGAGAGTTTTAAATGGGCCTTAAGAGTTTGGAGGTTGTGGTACCACCTTAGGATCCACGCGGTACCGGATTATGTAACAGCCTTGGAGCAGGCCCGGAAGTTTATGTTAGTGGAGGAAGAAATAAAAGGTAACCCGATGAGCTCGGGAAAAGAAAGAGCTGAGGTAATAAATCTGTCGGGATACTGACAGCGTATGGAGAGGGCCAAGCCCGAGGCGACAAGAATTCAAGCCCATGAATCAGAGCAACTCAATCCCTGAGATGAGGCTCCCAATCCAAATTACGCAAGTTACGGGGAGCACTGCTTACACGACCCTTAACGGGCCTTTATCTCAGATAGCTCCGGAAATACAAGAGAAATGGCTACTAACAGAGCCCGACCCGAGAATGTTCCCGATAGAGAAGATGGACAATAGGGTGTATTGCTCTCATTACAATGCAAAGGGACATAGCATCGAGAATTATAAAGATCTGCAAGAACAAGTCCAGGACTTAGTGAGGAATGGCTACATCAGCGAGTATGTTAATCATGAGGCCATGAGAGCTGGGCAGCGTGGCGTTTAGTGCCCCAAGGTAATCATAGCACGCATGGATGAAAGGCAGTTTTGAGGTACTACAGTACCTTTGGGTTTGCATAGTATGGGGAGAGATATTTCCCCATGGCGTTTGTCGCTCATAGAGAGAATTGGAAGTGTATAGCCTCTGTGACATTTATAGCCTTGGAATGTGCCTAGCATTGGAGGAGCAATGCCCCTATGACACTGGTCATCCCATTTCGGATCCGTTGAGCATAGTACGAGGAAGGCTAGAATGCAGGCATGGGACTGGCCTAGCATAAGAGGAAATGCCCCAATGGCGTTGGCCGCCCCAAAGATCCATCGTTCGGTTCGCCGAGACATCTACACTGTAAGGTTCAGAATTATTATTTTGGGTAATATGAGGCATAAGCTTCCTCAGTTTCCTTGATGTTTTTTTGTCTATGTGGAATATGTGATACGTAACCTCCACCATAACATAATTCCAACTTATCCTTATACCTGAAGCCATCTCTACGAAATTTAGCATATTCTGCATTCACATGTTGACACGCTCAAAAAGTGGTTCTTTACTCCCAAGTATAAGAGTGTCGAATTAATAAAATAACTCGGTAAGTCCGGGGTCGATCCATAGGAATAGATTTAGCGAAATAAAATAATAATTTGAGTGAAAATAAAAAGAGTGAATTTGTTTGAAGAGATTGAAAATTTTAAATTAAACTGCAATAATAAAATAAAATGTTGAGGTTATGAGATCCACTTTTAATATTTAAAATTTAGAAATCTTACTTTTTATGATATATAAATTGTCATTACTACCCTATTAATTTATTTCATGAATTAATTATGCCAAAATATTTAAAACCAATCATAAAGGCGGTGATAACTTTTGTCTATAACAAGTCCAGTTAGGTACTCAAATATGTCAAATAAATAAAACCAGCTATATAGGCGGTAACAAAGTTTGTCAATAATTAATCCAGATTTAAATTAAACATTAATAATTAGATTACAATTTATATATTATAATATAAATAAGATTAAGCTAAATTTTCATATTAAAAGCTTAACCTATTAACCCGGCAGGACGAAATTAGCTACTCATAATTTGAATAAAAGCACTCATAATTTTATTATTGAAAGAAAAAGAAATTACAAAAATAAATACACAAGAGCTGGATCCCTTCACAAATTTTCAAAATGAAATCGTATGAAGGAAGCTGAAAAACTGAGGTGTTGAGCTCCTCAATTTATAGGCGAGGTGCTCAGCACCTCAATCAAAATTTTCAAAACTTAATTAAAGCACTTTTGTTTTTTCTTATCATTTGCCAACATTTGGCCACAAATGTCAAACATTGCTTTTGTCATCAACGTATCTTTGTATTGCAAATGAATTACAATTGTATTATTGAATCAATTGCCATTATCTTAATATTGATGACTTTTCTTTTTTTCTTATCTTGTGCGGCCGATTTTGCGATAAGCTCATCCAACAACGAATCAGCAAGATCAATCTTTTTATATCTCATTCGAATTTAATCTTCATGCTTCTTCAGGTTTATGGGCCTTCAAAATCCAAATGTCACGTCCATTTTTCTATTTATGCATCCGAAGCAGTATTATTTTACCTACATAAAAGATAAAAATCACAATAAAAATATATAAAACATAAATTTAATTAATATGCTAAATTAATTGGATTAATGAAACTACAAGTGTAAAATGATTGATTTTTTCTTTTAATAAATGTGTATTTTTTAGTGTTCGTCACATGTCAAACAACATAAAATACATATATCAATGTTGAATAAACAACATATTATGAAAGCTTGTAGAAGGTGAAATGCTAAGCAAAATTCATATTTACCTTGATTTTTTTTATCCCACCATTCATCATCCATTACTAAATTTCGATTAATCGAATCCCAACCCAAAACTATCTCATTATATCACATTTGTTTTCATAAATTCCACTCTTTCTGTAAGTTATCTCATCTATTTTTCAAGGTTTATTAAGAAAAATTAAGGTTAGTACATGCACTGAATTTCTTGGGAACTTCATCCCATTCAAACTTATAAAGCGGGTCATCTGGAGCTCTCTTGATGGATTTGACACACTTATCATAAATTTCAACCAAAACATCAAGACTACTCTCATACCATTTCGTTTTACCATCGGTTTGAGATAAAGGCTCTTTTCATTTTCTTGACATATCTCTCTAATCATCAAAATATACACTAATCATCATCTTTGGTTGTAAAATAAATATATTTGTAAAAGCAACTAAAACATAAAGCAGAGAATTCAAGTAAATAACAGTAAATTATGTGAATAAAATTAAATTTTGCTAATGCAGATGACGTATAGCTTCCGTAATAACAACAAAACTCACCTCTAAAAATTATTGTTGAATGCTTTGTCTATTTTCAAGTTTTTTGTGTACAGAATCTGCACCTGCTGAGGTACAATTACCAAAAGAAGATCAGTTTAGGCTCTTACATAAAAAAAATTACTCAAATCTAAAAGACATAAATCAAAAACCATTAGTTAGCGACAAAACCAATGAAACTAATAATTTTACCATATACGCTTCAACAAATGTACTATAATTGAAAATTGGATGGGACTCTATTTTATGTTACAAAAAGTTGTCTTAATCTGTTCTTCCTTGCAAAACCTAACCAACTCTCAATACAAATCCAGTTGTTACTGCATTCATTTGACTTCAATCTCACATCTCAATTCTAAACATAACCCATTTTAGCCATTTGCTGACGAACAAAGTTCTAGAAGTTCATAGAAAATTTATGAGACTAACTTAGATTGAGATACACACACAAAATTTGTATTTTCCAATCAAAATTAGATGAACCTAACACACAAATAGTTCTACAGAAGAATCAAAATCATTGAGC
This sequence comes from Zanthoxylum bungeanum, assembly GCA_019454045.1. Lineage (NCBI taxonomy): Eukaryota > Viridiplantae > Streptophyta > Magnoliopsida > Sapindales > Rutaceae > Zanthoxylum > Zanthoxylum bungeanum. The sequence goes on along the minus strand of SKCR01055119.1, from coordinate 1,331 downwards.
AAAGGATTTAGCTGCGTGATTAGTTCATCTTATCTTGAAAGAGTTTCTGTAAAAATCCTATAGAGGCAAATGCCGCAAGTCTATAACAAATAGACATTTTCCTTTTCGAAAACACGAGTTACATTCTGGACTTGCTTTTCTAGAAAATCCAGATATTAACACAAAGCTTGAACAATACAAAGCAAATTCATATATCGATCATTTATCACATTATATCTCTCTCGATCTCTTTTCGAATGTAATATTTATTTTGTATTTACAATCATGTTTGATCACATAAAACAACATAATTAGTCAATCATTGAATACAAGTTAATGAGATATTATTTATATAATTATATTTCTCTTTTCTCGAATCTGTCAACCTTGATTCAATTCATTTTTCTAGAAATCTTCTATTGGATCGAATCTCTCATAATCTTCCAATAACACTCCAAGATAGCAATCATCAAATCTAGGATTTAAGAAACAGACAAGAGTCTAAAGGGTACAACGTGAGATAAAAATAATCTCAAGGGTCTCACACAATATCAAGATTGAGATTTTTACTTGTATTACCCTTATTAGTCGTAATTTTACACATGATATGAAAAAATATGCTACGGTATTCTCTCATTTCCCATAGAGCGTATGTCTCATAAAAAATATCGTACAAATGATAATTCAAACATTCATAATGTCTAACTCACATCTGACATTAAGAAAAGTAAGGTGAAATATACTTATTTGCCTTTAGATAATATTACAGAGAAAGTGACCTCATAACGATATTATTTAATTTTCAAGCTTGAGCTCTTCTAAATTATCACTCAGATAATAAGTTTGAAAAATTATTTTCTCTCATTATCATAATGTAATGAAGGTGATTGCATGTGTGAGAGGGTCAATCATTCATTTATCTGACATACATCTCATACCATTTGTTGTATAATGTACTAAATATTTTAACATGCACGTATTGAACATAAATACAATAAGCATTATTCTTATCAAACATTATTGGGAAAAATAAATACATTATAAGATGTAAGTACATTAATATCTACGTTACCTATGAGATTTTACATGTCTAACAAAGACATCTCTAGTGATGAGTTAATGAATTTTCTATCATTTTTAGCGTAGAAATGTACTTCAAGATCGATTCTTTTCGTGCAACTATGTCTTCTATAAAGTTAAATATGGTATCTATGTGCTTGGTTTTACCGTGGGATTTGAGGCACTTTTATAAGTTATCGTTGCTTCACTATCATAATTGACTAACACTATATCAGAAATATTTTTTTATAATACCCAAAAGATCTAAAAACTTTTAATATCATACAGCTTCT